>JAYMSZ010001132.1:0-15437 GCA_036897665.1 Pelargonium citronellum | reverse complement strand
TACGCGCGCATTTTCTTCAGAAACTCGGTGGCGACTGGGGAGGTGTATCCGTTGGATTCGGAGGTGAGGATCTGTGAGGAGTGTAGCACTGGTGATGTGGTGACGATTGAGCTAGAGCAGAGTTTGTTGATCAACCACACAACGGGAAAAGAGTACAAATTGAAGCCGATTGGCGATGCAGGTCCGGTGATTGAAGCTGGAGGAATCTTCGCCTATGCCAGGAAAACTGGGATGATTCCATCAGTTGCGGCATAGAGAATATGGTTTGTGCTCTGAGTTTTAGTATGTTATGTTGCTCTTAGGGTTTGTCTTGGTAAGTCTTTTGCTTTGTTTCTTAACTATAATGCATGTTCTGTTTACAGAAATCTGAATTTGCTACTTGTGTTGTACCGGGGCGTATTATAATAATGATCAATGGAACTTTCTCTTGCCTGAAAAGATCTTTCGGTTTGTGGGTTGTTTACTGAATTTTAGTTTGTGCCACATTGTGACTGGATCAGGAAAATCTTGATTCGCATTGAGTTCACTTTCTTTGGCAGATGGATTGATGATTTGATGTACTAATTATTCGGCTTAAAGGCAAAAGTGTGATAAAGAATAGTTATTGCTTTGGTATAATGTGAATGCTGGAATTGAACATGGCTAGGAAGTTTCATTCTCTAACTTGGTTGGCGGAAATCATTTTGTGCTTGGATTGAAATAGGAATAAGCTTAGAACTGCTTATGAGATACAATATATGACTTATGCCAAAAGTAGTGCAAAGAGCTATAGATATCATTTGTTAGAACTTTGGGGATGTTTGTAAATAATATTCCTTCATTTGGGAGTTAACACTGATAGTATTGAGAAATCAGGAATTGTGACAGTTTAATTTCCCACTTCTTAGTGCCTTGTGTAAAATAGACGTTGAAATCAAGCCTTTGTTTGGGGAGGCTCAGAACATATTCAATATAGGAAAGGGTTGGGACTTTTGGGAGTCAGGTAGACCATAGTTTTCTGGCGTTAGAGTCCTTTCCAGACATTGTTTGGCACAACATTTCAGTTGTTTCTTATGGCGGGGACATCCTAGAATTGTGTATAACTGTATATGATGAATGGGGAAAGGTAAGACCACCAACCTTGTGGTGTTTCGCCATTCCTTGATTGTATTTAAAAAATAACTCGATTTTTATGTTTGCTTGGACACCGATGGGAATAGCGGTGCCATTATCCCTGATTTGAATTGGTAGTTCTGTGGTCAAACGACTCAAATCATGTTCCATATCAACAAATAGATGGCTTTGCCTGTAGCAGTTGCTTCTTTCTTTTCTTTTTTATCGTTTGCAGACTATAAACCATCCTTTTCCATTTGCTTAGTCTGTTAATGAACAAGCTGTTAGATTCAAACAATCCTCTGTTGTTTGCATGCTAGTCTAGATTCTAGATAGTAGCAATGCTCTTTTCTCTTCACTCTGCTCATTTTTCTAAATTGTGCCATCACATGAGCTTCTTTTAGCGAAATAAATGTTGGTTGGTTAGTTGTAAGATGTGAATTTCATTTGTGGCAGTGGAAGGTCTCGTAGACTGAGTTTAATTCCATACTGCAAAGGTATCATCAGAAAATTAAATGGCTGAGATAGCGTTCTTATCATTCCCGTAACTCGCTGTCTCTATGATATTAGAGCATTGTGCCTGTTCAGTGTAAGCTGATACTCAACTTAGTCGCTGTTATGAATCCAGTTGGAACAATCCTAGAACAGCAGCGTTATTATTCCAGCTCAGCTAGTCCTTTTCTTGCCTGTACGTACTCTTGGCTCGTTGCTCTCTTTCTGAAAGTGTTCTTAACTCTTATTTAGAAACACAATCTTCTAAATAGTTGGCATATGTCTGTTTATATTGTCAACAGCCCTAATTGTTGTTAGTGTTTCTAAAACTACAGCAATTAGTAACATAAAGTCAAATTGTTGATATGATTTCACTGATTTTTTATACTCCACATGTTGTTCTTAGACTGTACATGAGCTCCTCCTTTTTTCTTTTAGGTAGAAACTCTCTAATGCTAAAGTTATATCTCCAGTAATGAAACAATACTTTAAACATGAGATATAGAGAAACATATTTTCTTACTTTTTGTGTCCGACTATGTTTAGTGAAATCTTTTCACTTTTATTGTCATTTCGCATTTACCATTATTCGGCACATACTTGTATTTGACTAACGTGTTTTGATGTGCCTATTTTGACTTGAGATAAAGCATATGATTATGATTGTTTTAATGTTTGCGTGTAAGAATGACTTGGACGAAATTAAGCTCATGACACTTGGTGAAAATCTTTGGTGGATAATGACTGTTTTGAGGAACGGATGAAGAACACCGAGTGGTTTTTGAATTATTATTGATATTGAAATCAATTTGAAGCACTTGATCAAATAAAATCAACTCCACAAACTTTTTTCTTAATTATTTGTATATTTGTGAAGATCTAAAGCTACGTTAAGTAAAAAAAACTAGTACATGTGCACTAGAATATATATTGGGCGCGAAAGTAAAAATCTCTCGATTGAAACTAGAACACGTAAAATATAATGTAGAGTATAAAGATCTAACAATTTCTCCACCTAATTTTAGCATGCTTTTGTGGCATAAAATAGACCAAATTTTATTTTAAATAAAAAATAGTCAAGTCCACATATTTTATACTCAAACTTTTCCAATTCAAACTTAAAATGTCAACTCTATTTGACCAATCATTCAATAGACAATACCAAAAGTGTCATATGAGATGCAAATAAGGGCCATCATTTTTAGAACAACCCACACAATTTCCATTTTAGAACACCAGCTCGACTTGCAACTCATTAGAACCAGAACACCCTATGAATTGGATCCGAATAAAAACTCAACTAAGAAACTGAAATTGATTCCGACCTGAATTTTGAATCCACACAATTTCCATTTTAGAAAACCAACTCGACTTGCAACTCATTGGAACCCGAACATCTTATGAATTAGATCTGGGTAAAAACTCAATTAGGAAACTGAAATTGATTCCGACCTGAAACTCGAATAGTTAACAACTCTCGAGAAATTGAGATGTATCGCTGCGGTGCTAACACGTGTTTGCGACTGAGTATATATATAGCAAAATCCAATTACTGTTAAAGCTTCGCGTACCCTCTTTTCCTGCAACACACGCACTCCCTCTCTGCTCCTCTCTGTGTCTCTGAATCTCTCTCTCTCTCTCTTCTGTACCCAAAATCTCTCTCTCTCTCTCTAGTTTCTAGGGTTTTCTCAAAATCTCCCAAACCGACACGAAGCCGCTTCAGATTGTAGCAGAAGCGTTAAATTCGCCGAAATGAAGCTCACTGTGAAAACACTGAAGGGAAGTCATTTCGAAATTAGGGTTCAGCCTACTGACACGGTGAGTCTGATATCATTTTCGTTTTTAAGGTTTTTTTTTGGGGTTGGTCAATCTGTTTGGATGCTGAGAAACTGTAGAAGGAAAAAAGTAGTTTTTAATTTTTTTAAAAAAGTTGTTAGGTGTTGGGTAAGTAGGAAGATTTAGGTTATTTGAGTGAAATGTAGGTTTTGTTCTGATTTCTTTAGCTGTTTAAGATTCGGTTTCGTTGAGAATGAGGGATTGGAGTAAGTTTTGGAGTGTGAAATTGTGTTTGGTTACTGTGTAGATTCGTTATAAGAGGATTGGTCAATTGTGGCGCTTTTGAGCTTCAAATTTTGAGTCATTATTGTGTTTCAACTTTCTTGAAAAAGCTATGTATGTTGCTGAATACTGTTGAGCTTTTTGCAAAATAAAAGTTGCCTTTTTTGTATAGGAAAAAAATTAGAAGTTAACGTAGAACAGTGAAATGGACTAGTTAAAATTATGTGGAATGTATCTGAGTCTTGTTAAATAACAACTTCACATTTATAGGAGAAAGGAGCAAACTTGTGCTGTGTATATTGTGTCCTGTGTTTTGTTTGAACTATAAGCTAACCTTCATTTGTGTCTAGATGAGTATTCACATTCCCTTTTGGTTTGTTTCCCATTTTTACTGTACACACCATTTATCGGGGGAAGAGGAAATGATATTTGACCCACTTTCTTGGATTCAAAGTTACTCTACGTCTCTACCTTGCCCTTTACGGCTCTACAGTTATATTTTTGCTAATTATTTCATATAGTGGAGGCAATAGTCTTATGTATATCATTAATTGAGATTTGAATCCTTTTTATTCAAGATCATGGCTGTCAAGAAGAATATTGAAGATGTGCAAGGAAAAGACAATTATCCATGTGGGCAGCAGTTATTGATTCACAATGGGAAGGTTTTGAAAGATGAAACTACTCTGGCAGAGAACAAGGTCTCTGAAGATGGTTTTCTTGTTGTTATGCTTAGTAAGGTAACTTCTTTTTCTCGTCTTAATTGATGAAAAGTGATAATATTATTTGCTTGTGTTGTTAGCCAAGACATTCTAGGCTTTCTAGCAATCCACTATTTTGTTTTTTGATAGTTGATAGTAATTCATATGTGGTTTCTCCTCTTCTATTTCAACAGAGCAAAACCAGTGGTTCAGCTGGTGCTTCATCTGCGCAGGTTTATATTACTAATTTCATTAATTGGTTTTTTAGGATATAATCTAATTCTTCCATCTTCTCTTTCTAAACAATAACTTGTTGCTCTGCATCAACAGCCTTCATCTACACCTCCAGCTACAGCCACCCCTAGTACTAATCCTGCTCCTGCTCCTGCACCTGAAGTTGAACCTCCTCAACCAGCAGCGTAAGTTATATAACTAATGCCTTTCTAACGGACTATTTTAAATATTGGATTAATCTCATATACAATGATTTTTTTTAATGTTGCAGACCCACAATAAATACATCAACCTCAGACGTGACAATGTCTAAGTATGGCTCTATCTCTGAAGTTACATTATTGTCTTCTGATAATTGTTAAATGATATGATGTATCCGTGTATCAGACAAAAAATGTTCGTTTGTTGTACTTCAATAATATCTCCATGGTTACAATTTTATGGGAAGTCTTTTGAACCTCTTTACGAAATGCTGTTATATGTGAGAATTTTTCTCTAACAGCTTTAGTGCAAATCCTTGTTTTTTATTTGTGTTTTGTACAATTTAAACTCAAACATGAAGTGACACTTCCTTGTAAATACTCAGCTTCATTAGGCTTGCAGCTTAATTAATAGGTAATCTGGTTCTACAAAGCCGGATAGATTTTCATGTTTACGCTTCTATCTTCAGCTACTGAATAATTTTCTAGTTTGTTAAAAATGATTCCTTCCTCCTTATTTAAATGATAGATTATGATATAGTTCATTAATAACATATCTATTGTAATGAATTCGGTAGGAGGGACTAGGGAGACTAAGGAGGTCTGGAGGTGTTTGCCTAGCAGTTTGGTTCAGAAATGAACCAGATATGTTGAACCCATTTTGATAATTTTAGTTAAGTGGAATTGATTCGTCAGATATGTGTTTCTAGTTTCTACATTATTAGATTGGAACTAGTTTACACTATTAACAAACAAAAATTAGGCTAGCTCCTGTGTTGTCATTTCTATTACCTATACGGGTTATTAAAATTTTCCCCAATTTACCCTGTAGAACCAGTTCAATGGTTTGCCAAACTCCCCCTAAGGCTACATTGAAAGTTTCTCAAGAAATTGCTTGTTCATTAAAAAAAAAAAAACACTTCAGAATTTTTATCTGGAAGGGTAAAGTCATTTACTCGCTTCTGACTGTTTTGGATTATTTGGGGTTAATAAGCAATTCTTTTCATTGGTTGTTTTCAAACTGTGCTACCCCTCTTCCTTCTCCTAAACAATATGAATTTACTAGAAAATATATCCTTTGTTGCAGTGTGCAGAGTGATACTTATGGTCAAGCTGCTTCAACTTTAGTTGCTGGTAGTAACCTTGAACAAACTATTCAAGAAATAATGGATATGGGTGGTGGAACCTGGGATAGAGATACTGTTACTCGTGCGTTGCGAGCTGCTTACAACAACCCCGAGAGAGCAGTGGATTACTTGTATTCTGTAATGTCCAAACTCTACAAAAGTCCTGGTGTAACCCTATCTAGATGTAACTGCTAATATCATTTTATTTTCAGGGTATTCCAGAAACTGCAGAAGTTGCTGTTCCAGTTACTCATTTTCCTGCAGATCAGGCAGCTGAAAGGGGTTCAGCACCTGCTGTACCTGTATCTGGAGCTCCTAATGCTTCTCCCCTGAATATGTTTCCTCAGGTGGCACTTTAGTCTGTTGGAGCTTTCATTATAATATGTATATGTTTGTCTTCTCTATTTTGCCTTCTAAACTTTAAGCAATAATCTTTTCAGGAAACACTTTCTGGTGCTGGTGCTGGTGGACTTGGATCCCTTGATTTTCTTAGAAACAATCAACAGGTGTGGCTCACGTGATATCATTTCTTGCTGAAGCTTTATGTTAGAAACCTTTAGTCATGGCTTTATCATCAATGACTGCCTTCACATATCTTAAACTGCTTCTACTTTGGCAATATATTCTCGGTACACGTAGTTACTGTTCTGTAATCTTCGGTTTTGTGGGTATGTATCAGAATTAGATCTTTTGAGCCATTGGTTTCTTTTTATGTTAATAGTACTTGTGTGATGTTTATGGATCTAGGTGACATTGAAACATGCAATACCATTATCATATTAGATCATCTATATTTAATCTGATGTGGTTCAAATGCGTTTTTTACTATCTTCGATTAGTCGAGCTTGAGATATTTGAAGACTCATCATTTGTAGCATAGACTAATACCAAATGCTTTTATTTTAACTTTTTTACTAATTTTGTTATCCTTCCAGTTCCAAGCATTGCGTTCCATGGTTCAAGCAAATCCACAGATTTTACAGGTCTCTCTTCTTTCTTCTTCTTTTCTTTGGGGCAATCAGTTGATTTGTTATAAATATCTCACTTAAGGTACTACTGTTACAGCCCATGCTTCAAGAATTAGGAAAGCAAAATCCTCAGCTTTTAAGACTAATCCAGGAGCACCATGCTGAGTTTCTTCAGTTAATAAATGAACCCCTCGAAGGTCCTGAAGGGTAAGTTTTCAGCCGCCTTTGATAAATTCTTGAAGGAGTAACTTCGGGCAAATGGGAATTTTATTATTTTTTGCTGTCACTGTGATAAATGTTCAAAATATACACTCTTCTAGCTTTGTGTTGGTCTTCTATTATTTTTTAATGCTCCAAGCGCAACTCATCATATATATCAGTATCCATCTTTACCATATCTAGTTGTATCTCTCCAAACAGGGGCCAAGTCCTCGTTTCAAGATGACACTGATTCTTTCTTCTTTCACTTCTAGGGATTTATTCGATCAGCCAGATCAGGAAATGCCTCATGCTATCAATGTCACGCCTGCTGAACAGGAGGCCATTGAACGGGTACTTGTAATTTTTTTAATTTGTTCTCCAACTTTAACATTTTCTCATCTTTGTTGGGCGTTTTGTTCATTTAGTAGTCATATTGCCTTTTCTTTTTTTTCTATAGTTGGAGGCCATGGGATTCGATAGAGCTCTAGTCATAGAAGCATTTTTGGCTTGCGACCGCAACGAGGAATTAGCAGCCAACTACCTATTGGAGCATGCAGGAGAAGATTTTGAAGATTAAATTAATACTTGACCCCTAAATTTTTTTAGTTTCCATTTGGATTCATAGTTTTCTATTTGTTTTTATGGGTGGATCAATTGATGTCGCTTATTTCTTGGGTGTGTAGCATTTGTAAAATCCTTTTGAATGTGATTTTCCTCACCTGGTGGCTGTTGAGGTTCCTTTGTTGCTACAAGGAAAAGAAGAAGATAAAGTAGAAAAAAGAAAGGGATTTTGTTTTTTAACTTACATAATTTTATCTTTCTTACATGAATTTTGTTTGCTGGTACTCAGAATGAAATAGTATTTAACTGTGGTTTTATTTGTATGGTTATTTTGGCATTTTGATGTGGCCAATTGCTGAAAGAAATAAACTACAATGAGGGTTTGTGATGTTATTATCATTTTCTTTTAGGCATAAAGAAGGGATGTTTTAAAAGTAGGATCGGACTAGCCCATGAAAATGTAAAGGAATTCTCAAGGTCCGAGTGGTTCGAATACTAGAGTCATCCCTCCATTGGATCAAACTCGAACAAGGATCTGACGGAAAAACTGATGTCCCAACATACGAGCGTTGGAGCTTAAATCAGCAGAAGCTATCCTTAATCAAACTATTTCAAATAGCGCGATTTAAGGATGAGTTAAGATGGGGTGGGTCGTGTTCGGGATCTTACTCAGTTAAACTCAGCATTTAGCTGAGCAGAAAAGTGTCCCAAAATTCAATTCCAATCATTAGAGAGAATTTCTCAGATGAGTCTCAGATACATATGTAATGACAGAAGCTCTAAAGCTCACTCCATCTTATAACATAATGGATACAATTATATGAAGAGCATTTACTGTGCTGGGCAAACATGTTAAGAATGAACAGCATGAGCTAACAAGTCATGAACCAATAAAAATTCTGTCTGTTTCTATAGTTCTGAAAGTTAAACTAAATAACATTTAAAAGAATTTGTTAAAAAAAGAAGAATATAACAATGGTTTAGTAAATACTAAATAGAACCATCCACCTCTATCCCAAAAAAAAAAAAAAAAAAAATTGTAACCCTCCCCACAAGAGAAAAAGAAAAGAAGATTATAATTCATACATCAGTCAAGATTAATGAAGATACAATGACAACATATGCCAAGAAAAAGAAAATGGCTATCTGAATGAAGAACTTTGGGTTTTCCCTCATGTTTGGGGATGTAACTGCCCTGTTAACCAAACAAACATAAACCAAAAGGTTTTCATTCCGTTAAGGGGAAAATGTAAATGACAAAGCTTTAAGGAGGGACTGATAAAAAAAGATACATAAGTTTGTAATGAACTCAACCTTCAACAGACTAAAATTACCTGGCTATCCGCTGAGAAAGACGGTGGAAGGGCAAACTCTGGATGAAGACGATGCCTGGTCCTGTTAGTACAGCTGTTACTAGATTGTCGCCCTGCAGTTTTCCAGAAACAACTCCATTTTAGTTTCTAAAAATAATTTTAAATGAACAAATATATATTTCCGTAAGGTACAGTCGGGAGCTCAAGACTATCTAAAAGCTGCAATACATTGTTTATTGGTATTGGTCATCCTATCTTTAAAGTGCAGTACCAAGATTTGCCCAGACCTTTGCCATTAGCTGCTGAGTATTAATACAAGGTACTAGAGTGACAGTCCAGAATTATATATTAAGTTAGCCTTGCATTAGTACCAGATATCTAACCAAAGATATTTCGGGTAAATTTAAATACTTCAGAATTCAGATGAGCGGGTGCTTCCTATCAACAAAATAAGCAACAGCAAACAAACAATAATACAGACAGAAGCTACATACCCCAAATACTGCTTTTCTCATGGGGCCATTGTATTTGATTTGGACATTAACTGTGGTTGTCAGAGCAGCAATGCTAGACACGTCAACTATAAGTTCCTCTCCCACCTCAAGACTTTTTTGAACAACTAGCAAAAGATACAAAAATGTAAAGTAGGATTAGCCTGACAACACTTCACATTTCTGTTCGTCATAGAAGCAATGAAAACCCAACCCAAGTAGAATATATCAAAACCAATATTTTGCCGATAAATGATTTAACTCAACAAAGTGGAAAACAAACAAGAGGGCAGGGTGGGAAGATAAGCTCTATTTGTACTGAGTGATTGAGTGACCATGCATTGGTAAAAATTTTTTTTTGAAGAAATGGATAAAGAACAGGCACACAACAGATACAAAAGACCCAACCAAAATCTTTAATGAGTACAAACAGATGTTATCTTCAGCATTATAAAAGTCAATCACGCATACCAGATCCACCTGCAAGTATGAATGCAAGTCCTTGGCCAGATAGCTTCTGTCTCAGAAATCCCTGTAATAGTAATAAGATGTCCGAAATATGGTAAGATTAGAACCCTGGAATACTTGGTGAAACAAAGCAAAGGGGAAATAACTTATTTAAAGTATTTGCAAGAGAAATGACAGGCAGCTAATAAACAAATGAAGAGATAAAACTGAAGCCTGAGCAGCAGAATATCTCACCTCTGGACCAGCAACAACATTGCGCGCCCTCTGATCTACTGTATTACTGACCTTCACATCATTGATGGAGCAAAGGAACGCATCTGGCTACAAATCAAATCAACAGACGTAATCCAGTTGATCAGAAGGAATTTGGATGCAAATTGTAAGGATAAACAGAATGAACAGCTTCACAAGACTTCTATGTATTTTTCAAAGTTGAAAAAGCAGAATGAGAGGATTCTAAATAATTTATTAGCAAAAAAGAAAACAATTAAAAGGGACAAGTCAACTCTACCTGGCACAACATCTCTCCACCAAATATTGCAAGATCAATCTACAGAATAAATTATACAAAACAAAGGGCATAGTTAGTCACATACCATAAACATATGATATATGTAACTAGAGAAAATCTAAATTACTTAAATTCAGAACTGTTTGGAGCACAAACCGGGAGAACTCTTGCCAGAGACGGTGCAGCGATTCCAACAAATCCATCAACTGGACCAGGATTGTGAAGAACCATACTGGGGATAGTCTTGCCAAAAAGCCATTGCCACATACCTACTTCATTTTCAGGGAGGAAAACGTTTTCCAGGTCAATAGATCCAGACATGAAGCACATTGAGCCTGCAATAAATTTGTATATCAGTTGCATGCATAATTCAACTGAAGACCAAAATATGTGTTCTACACTACTACAATTTAGAATTCATAAGAAAGGATCAAGTAAGATGTCAGTCAACTTCAATAACGCAAATACCATGCAAGAAGCTCCCCACTTCTTTACATCTAAACCTAAGGGAAAGATCATCATGTTTAGCACACTCATTTGCGAAGCTGTAACAATGTTGGATAGATAACAGAGGCAAGAAGAAGAAGAAAAAAAACAGCTGTATATGGAATCTAGATCCAACAGAAAGCACAACAAAAGCTTAAGGTTGCATGTGGATTATTTGTATGCATACCCAGTAACTCATTATGCACACTATTTAAATGAAGAAATGCTTTGGAACAAAAGGACAATACTAAAGTTTGAACAGAAAAAAATATATATATGAAACCAAAAAACATGAAAGTTAAGTGTATAAAAGGAAGAAATCGATTGATCTTAAAAACTATAATTAGATCGAACACCATTGAACCACATGCTAAATACAACTGGAATAGATCTCAATAATCAAATTCAGTGACGTTATCTAGGAGATGAAACTAATGTGGATTTATGTGGCTCCATTGGCAGGCTAAAAAATACGAAAGATGAACTTTTTGTAGCCTAATTTAATCTTTTTCAAACTGAGGTGACATTGGTGTCAACATACCACATCATAAAACACTAAAGTAGGAAGCTAGTGCATTGAACTGTATACAGCAATTGAATCCCATGGAACATACCAGGCCTAGCAATTATCTTTTCTTGTGGCTTCAACATGATCTGATAATGCAAGAACCAATACAAAGAAAAAGAAAAACTTAGAGAAACAAAGATATAGGTTCAGGGAATAAGAAAAACACGATATGCTTGGGGGTAATTATTCTACAAACCTGAACCACCTGAGCTTCACCACCCAAAATCTGAAAAGGTATTACAGCATCTTGTTGACTCTGCAGTAAATTATTTATCATGAGAATGTGAAAAGTACAGAATACCATAGAGAACTGACATAAATATTGGCACTAAATAGGAAGATCAGGGGATATTAGGTTCTTCTCTCCATATTTATAAGATCCCAAAAATGTTTAGGTTGTAGTCTTTAAATAGCTTCACTTTCAATTTCCATTACGTAATACCACATGTATTCATCAAGACTTACTTCTCAGAACATTGATTGCATAGAATCCTTCTTCTTTTTTTTGGTCTTCGAGTAATATCCACTGTTGATTTAGTTTGTTGGGCTATTATTAACTAATCGGTCATGCACCAATATATGTCTTAATTAAAACACTGTAATTCAATGCCAAAAATCATGCATATGATTACGTGGCCAAAATATGTCAGCCCTTTTTTAGCTTAGCCTCTCATAACAGTATTTGTATATTGTTTTCCACTTCGAATCAGATCTATGTTTGCTTTTACTGGCTATAATGATTTTTCCCAATTCATCTTTTTTGTTTTGCACTAAATATGTGGAAAAATGCATTAAGTGAAAAGATGCAAAAACATGAATGAGAGTGTTGAGAAAGTCACAAGTATCTCCACAACATTCTCAGTTTACACAACATAGGAATTATGTAATCTATTGTTCTTGTAGCAAAGAAACAAACATATAGAGTTTTACATGTACCATTCGCAACAGAGAAAAATGGTTGTACCATTCGCAATCCAACATAGAGAGGCTTTCCTTTTTGTTGATATTTTCAAAGCAATTAGAAGTGCTTTCTAGTTTCTATTCAATAATTAGTTTTATCATCTTGACCAAGAAATTTTGGTGGCAGGCAGGACATCAGACTAGTAACCATCAAGCAAGCATACACATTATTCCAAGTCATAGATTTTTATACTTAATGATGAATAGGATACACTTTATTTTATTTAGTAAGTACTAAGCTTAGTATGGAAATATGAAATGTATATATTAAACGACACAAAAAGAAAGTATTTTTATTCAATGACCTTAAAATCATTCCTTATCAAGAGATAACACCCACAAGGCAACCACCTTCAATTTGAAGAAGTTTCTCATTCATACTCATTAATGGATCCTATCAAACCAAAATAAAGCACATTAACAAGATACTGATAAACAATACAGCATGTGCAATGCCGAATAAGCATAGTTGTCACCATCAAAGCAAGTTGGTAGCCAAATGAATGTGCCATCAGAGCAAGTGGTCGAGTTGCGAATATCACACTCATCAACTAAGCCAACTTATGAGGGAGAAATGCACACAGTACTCCGTGATCATGTTCTACATTGTACCCATATTTTCTCAACCAATGCAGTGCCATGATGGACTTCAATCCTGATCACAATCTTCCTAACTGGAATATGTGTTTTAGCGATCATTTAGGGTAAGAGTACACGACTAACAGCCCAAAAAGGGTATCCCAGGCTAAATTCCAAAACAAAATACAGTATTTAATCACTTCCCTTATTGCCCTCATCTTTGCTGGCATTTGAGAATCATATCCCACCTTCATCTTCTCTAATCTGCACAAGTCTTAGCTTCCCAACATAATGCCAGTTAACCTTATCCTAGATGCCAATGCAAATATAATATTTACCATCTCAATAATGCTAATGCAGATTTGCAACATCCCAAAAATGTATAGTACTAAACCCTAGTTTGCTCAACTTGCTTCCAGATCACTAACCACATACAAATAACTTTAACATAGCTTTCAAGAAGTTCAGCTGGAATTGAGTGAATACATTTCATAAACAACAACAACAAGCAATTAAGGTTTTACAATCTTTAAGAGCGCATATTGGATCAAACTCAAAAATCAAACTAAAACCCTAAATTCAGACTTACAAACCCATTTTCTTTCCAATACTCCAGCTGATTGCCGATTGAAATAAACAACTTACAGTGCAAATAATCAAAGACGGTTCTAATTACCAAACAAAAAGCACCAATTGGCTGAGTAAAAGTGAAACTTCAATGTCTCAAAGACCCTACGGTTCAGAGAACTCAGTTCGCTAAGCAACAAAACAGTGTACGAAGAAAAAAAACTACAATTATGAAGTGAGAGAGCACCTGATACACATATGGCTGGAAAGGTGTAGAGAAAAACGGTGCAGCCATGGCGTGAACGCAGTGGATTGTAGCTTCTGAAAGGAACAGCGATCGAGAAGAAACAAAATCGCTTCCTTTTTTAATGTTTTTTTATAATTTCAAACGCAACAGGAGAGATCTCAATTCGAGGTCTCCATTTTTGTTTATCAATGATCAGATCGAAATCAACGAAAATTCGTAGACGATCGAAATATACTCTCTGTACCCACAGTTTCATGTAAATCGAGACAAGGTAGAAGACGACACATTTACATGAATGACCTTGAGATGGCCCATTAAGGTCATTTGCGCAAGGAGATTTCTGAGGGGCATTTTTGTCAGTTCAGTTAAATTTCGCCTTTTGTTCTGCTAGGTGCTACTTTAGCTGTGTGATTCGTCCGTGTGAGTACACGTGTCGTTTTTCTATTGGTGGAAGCTTCAAGCTTGACGTGTTCGGAAGCTGGTCGCCAGTCAAATACTTGCTCAACTTTAGTCAACTGTATGGTACGTCATTTTTATGTTAACAATGTAATTCTTTAAGATTGACCAAATGATAGAATATATACGGCGATACAGTTTAAATTAGTATATTGTTGTTTGATGACAATGTGTTGTTATTAGGGTTGCTCACGGGTGGATCCCCGCCCCGTGAAGCCAAAATGGGGCCCCGACTGCTTACGGCGGATTGGCCATTTCTGGATCCGCCAACCGTCCGCGAATGGTGATTCTTTGACGGTTTTTTCGCCACCGGGGGACGGACGGGTTGGCGGGTTAACCGTGATCCGTCCGGCCTGAGAGATACATAACATTCCCTAATTGAAACATATATATCTAAGTAAAAACAACAACAAATTCAAGAATTTTTTTCCATCCAAACCAAATGAGAGTACCCAGTTTCAATGGAACTAACCTAAGTGGTGAAAAAACCATTAAGATAAAACCATTTGCCTAGCCAATAAGGCCTAGCACAATGGTTCGACCTTAATGATGAAAAAAACACCCTAACCTATCCATTAAAACTGGGACCCTACTCAAATTACATAACAAAATATCCAAGTATTCAAAACTGGTACAAATCACAAATTACAAACCATAACTCAAAAACAGCAAGCAACAACTTGACATTGTTTCAAACAGATTCTGACCAAGTAAATTACAAACCATAAGTCCAAACAGCAACCTTAAACTTGCATGGATCATCAATACTTGTTTCCCTTCATTTTGTTGTTACTGTTGACAGATTCTGAATTCTGCATTACAAAACAAAAGATTAGAATCTACAAAATAATAATACTAATAATAATTAAAGAAACAAAAAGATGAGTTCAGATATTACCTTTCTCAGCTTCCTCATTTTCAACTAACTCTTGCTCGTAATTGAGCTGATTTGCAGATTTTCGTATCCAATCTTGAAGACAAATCAGTGCCTGAACAGTGTCAGTGTTCAAACAGCCCCTGTAATCACTTACCACCCTTCCTCCAGTGCTAAAAGCACTTTCGGAAGATACTGTGGAAATTGGTATGGCCAATATATCCTTTGCCATTCTTGAGACAATGGGGTATCTCACACTATTCACACTCCACCATTTCAGAAT
>JAYMSZ010001131.1:0-15438 GCA_036897665.1 Pelargonium citronellum | reverse complement strand
AGGATTATGATTATGATTTCTTTTCTTTAAAATGCATATTAATATTCAAAAATAGGGAATTTGATTTATATATAGAGAGAGTGAGAGTGTTTGCTACTTCGGAGGTCCCAACAACTATTGAGACAAATGTTTTAAGTCGCTTAGTATATTGCTAGACCACCACGTGAATACGATTAATATATTTCTTATGGATTTGATTTTATCTGCTTGCAATTAGTGAAAACATGGATAAAAATTATTGAAAAAAATTAGGCATTTGGTTACTATCATTGGGAAATGGAGATTGGTGGGTACTATAAGTATAACACAATCAGGTGGGAAAAGAAGAACAAACCAAGAAGTACAAAACAGTGGCTTGCTTCTACTAAATAATAGCACATGAAAATTACATGCCACCCACCATATTATAATTTCGCATATAAAGGGTACATAATTATTAAATGGTATATACATTTTAATCTTTTGGTGGGCTCAAACATATTTTGCCAAATTAATAGTTTTGTGGCAAAAAACATTTGGGAAGCAAAGACGCTTTCGGTTAGGATTTAAGGAATAATACTATTCGTGGAGGTATTAGAGATTGTTGGTTCACGCTAGAGTTTTAATTGACCACCGAAATTATTAAAAGAAAAATGTCCATAGTACAAAATTTAGTGTATAAAGGAAAATATCAAAGTACGTGTTGTACATGTGCCGAATTGTAATTCGAATAAGTCACATGTTTCATTTTTTATTTTTATAAAGCGACGAGATATATAGTAGGCCAGTGTTTCTCATCTCCAAATGGGAGCGTCATCCGAGTTAGTTGTTAGTTTTTCCCTTAAACCCATAAATCCCACTTCATACCGTCGGCAAGAGGCTCGAACCTAAGACTTCAAAGGAAATCCAAAGCGCATCAACCGCTTGGCCCAACATGCCTTGGTGTTTGTTAGATATGTGATTGTGGGTTAGTTTTAGTTTTCACTAACATTGGAGCTGTGGAATTATGTGATGGACCTTGTCGTGATTGTTAATTACATGGATAAACTATTAGCATAGCAAAATTAATGAATTTAAGTCATTTAATTTATTTTTTTTGCATTTGCCATGTGCTTGTGCCATATGGTTTCTTAAACTTTTCACTTATGTCAATCTTAATGTGCAACTGGCACTTGTTGTTTATTGGCAATACACTTCTGAGTACTATTATTTTCCACCAACTTATGTGTCACTTGTTTTTATTTTTCTCAAGGAATCGGTGAAAACCGAGGCTACCGAGCGCAGTCAACTTCGCCACGAGTCAAAAGTGTACAAGTTACTCGATGGAGGAAGTAAACCTCTTTTAAAGCATAATTTTTTTCTGTAGACTGATGAACCTAAGTAATTTCATTGACTTGCTTATCTATACCCTTTTGATTTCACGAAGGAGGTATTCCCAGTATTGAATGGTATGGAGTTGACTCTGGATACAATGCCATGGTTATGGATCTTCTTGGGCCTAGCCTAGAAGATTTGTTCAACAAGTGCAATCGGAAATTTTCTTTGAAAACAGTTTTGATGCTAGCACATCAGTTAGTAAGTATTCTAATACTTCCAAGATATTTTGCTTGGGTTATGTAGCTTCAACCTTGCTAGACAGTCAGAATGATATTATTTTTTTCTGTTATGTAGTTAGCCAGAGTTTCATATATCCATAAACAGGGTATCATTCACCGTGGTATTATGCCTGACAACTTTCTAATGGGTTTGGGGAAAAAAGAAAATCAGGCATGCACTTCTACTTTTAGCTCCTAGTATGGATTGTCATTACATTTTACAATGCTGATATGCTTTCATGTATCTAGTCTCATCTATATGTGCTTAGAGTAAACTATAATTTTGCTCTGGATTCTCTGCATTGACTTAAAGTATATACAACTATTCATTGTTCATGCTTATTTCCCTGAATCAAATTGATGACTCTATAATGCAAAGCTGGTGGAGCATCATACGCGGTGTTGGTATAAAAAATGCATTCTCCTCTTTTGCTCCATATAATATTTTTCATTGAACTGCTTAGTAATACCATTATTACAATCAGTTTCAATTTTAACAGGTTACCTTTTGTCCTTCTTGCAATGAAACTTTAGTTGAACAAGACCCATAAAAGCAAACTTTTAATTTTAGATCCACATCTACTGGAGGAAAAAAAAAAAAAGCGAGGTGCTCATATGCACTTACATCAGTTACATGTTGAGAAATGATGTCATTTGTATTTGTTAAGAGTGTAGATTCTCAACTGCCACATATATCTTCTTTTGGGAAAAGTTTAAAGATTCTTGGAGCTAGACCAAACCCTATTAGTTGGTGCTACATAATTTGTCATGTCAAGAACATTAGGTGATGATAACTATGTATCAATTCTGTAGACGTGATGTTACACTTTTCAAGCAAGATTTGGGTTCATTTATGAGTAAAAAAAATCAATCTATGAAGTCAACTTATGCAGCTACAACTATTATATCTATCATTTTTTAAAAGTTCTTAGCATGCTGATGAGTATTAACTTTATTTTAGTTATTTTGTTTATCATTATTTTTTTCATTTCTTAAATACTGACCACATGCTAAGTTGTGTTGTTGAAAGTGGAAATATATTTCACCATGTGAGAATGTTTAAGCTTGAATGATATATGACATTCTTCCTAGTTAGAATTTTAATTGCAATTATTATGTTTTATGTCCTTTACATGCCTACTAGGATTATTCAAATGATCTTTTTCTTTATTGATGCTTAATTCTGGTGATATGGTATCTTTAGATAAGTTATTGAATAGAAAATTTGTAGTCTGTAGCTAGCGTATATGGGTCATAGAAAAAACAAAAAAATTCTGATTTTATCATGCTTGATTTCTTAAGAGTAGAGTTATGTATATAATGGCACTTGACTTATCGTCACTATTGGACTAGAAAATGATATACAGTGTTAAGAAATAGTTAGGACATAATTTGTTATTGTTTGTCTTATAGAAATAGGTTGATCATATTAGCTTGTACATATACATTGTAGTTCAGTTGATGAAATTAATTCAACAAAGTAAGGAATCTTACAGGTTTTGTTCATTTATTAATTTTAAACCTCTCCAATATTGTATTTATACATTTGGACACACTTTTTAAGGTTGTTTGGGGCCTTATTTATGTACTACTTCTAAGAACCTTCAGAGTTTTAGTGGTCTCACGTGTCAATAATTGTTCAAAGATGCCCTTTTCATTTGAGATTAGTGCCATATTTATTTATTTATTTCATCAAGTATGTGAAGCTGAGTAATCCTAACCAGCACTATATGTCCTCACACCTATATATGCTGTCTAGAGATGGATTACTGGAAATAATATCCAAGCTTTCTTTAGATTGTTACGCATTAACACATCAAATTGGGCCCGTCTATGAGTCTTTTTATGACACTTCTTTGCTGATCTTGCTCTTCCACAGGTATACATGATTGACTATGGCCTTGCAAAAAAGTATATTGAGAGTTCATCAAGGCACATAACATACAGGTATTAGTTCTGGTAATATACTCTTGCAGTTTCCCAGACGTTCCTTTTCTGCTCTCTCTCGTTTTAATTCTATGTAGTTCAATATTTGTTGGGATTTTTCCCTCAGAGAAGACAGGGATCCTCTAGGAACAGCTCGATATAGTAGTATCAATACTCATCGAGGAATTGGTGAGTAAAGCAAAATAATTGTTGCTGATAACCGAAATTGGAGTTTTGAAGCTGTGTTTAGCTAATAATTGTTCTATTTTGCTTGCAGAACAAAGCAGAAGAGATGATCTGGAATCTCTTGGTTATGTGCTCATTTATTTTCTGAGGGGGAGGTTGATAAATTATTTTGACCGTACTTGACTAGTTTTTTCAATATCGTAGTTGATTCTTCACCACTCTTTAAACTTATTGACACTGTTCACTTGTTCTATATGATTCTCTGTAACAGCCTTCCCTGGCAGAGCTTGAAAGCTTGTACCAAAAAGCAGAAATATGAAAAAATTTGTGAGATGAAGACAGATACATCCACCAAGGTGTGAAATCTGTCTGGCATGTAATTTGTTGGAAACAACTATTTCTCTAATCTCTAGTCCATTCCTCTGTTAGCTTGTACTTTAAATATATTTGTCCATGAGGTAGCAGGCAACATACTCATCACTTTGTCTGCAGGTTCTTTGTGAATCATACCCATCAGAGTTTGCATCATACTTCAATTATTGCAGATCATTGACGTTTGATGGCAGACCAGAATATTCATACTTGCAAAATCTCTTCCGTGATTTGTTCAATAGAGAAGGTTGAACTCTAGATCCCAGACTTCAAGCTGTTGATTCATGTTTTCCCTCTATATTTCTATTGTTGTTTCAGAAAGTTTGTCTGAAATGTTTTCTTAGAGCTCGCCAAACTTTACCAACTTTTTAATGTCGACTGTTTTAACTTGTGCAGGTTATCAGTTTGACTATGACTTTGATTGGAAGCATCCACAGATTGGCTCCAGCTCTAGATCAAAAGTTAGTAATGATCATATTATTTGTTTGCACATATTTGTATGGAAAGTGATATTCTTTCTTTATGTATCATCTCATTTTATTATTCCCTTCCTCTACAGCCTAGTGGGATGCCACCTTTAAACCCGGGGCTGCCAGCAGAAATAACAGAAAGACCTTCAGGTTAGTTTCTTCCTTATAGCAAGTTCATGAAACATATTAGCATTGAATAAATAATACTGATAAAAAATTCTAATTCTAACATAATTTGAAGTTGCAGTTTTGTTTTATCTTTGACGATTTGTATTCTAATTATTTCTGATTCAATATATTAAAAAGATTTTGCCTACCAAGTTTAAAGTTGTCATATATTTTCTCTAGTGGGACAGGAGATCCAGGATAAAATTTCTGGTGCAGTTGAGGCAATCAGCCGAAGCAATGACTGTGGCATAAAGGGTGATCATTCTAGGCATAGATCTTCAGATGATGTTCCATCATCCAAGGATGTGGTGCGTACAAGTTGCTTGTTTGTTCTTTATTCTCTCGTTCCTTCCATTTGGATTGTATAATGTTAAACTTAACTCCAATCCAAAAGCTTAAGCTGATGGGTGGAGAGCCCAACATATATATCAAGTGGCGACGAAGTTCACGTTCTTTCAATGTGGATACATTAACATTCCCTTTCACGTGCAAGCTGGACCCTGCATGTGGACCACGAAGGGAGGTAACAAAGATGTGTCACTAAGCCCAAACCAAACCAGTTTCGATACCATGTTATATTTTAATAATGGGTTACATACAATAATGATAAATTTCGGTGTCGAGCCCATCATTATAAGTAACCCATTTATTTCATATTTTTTCAACGTGAGACTATAACTCACTTCGACACTCACCCTCACATGCGAGACTCACATTTTTCTTTTATCGATGGGCTCGACACCTACAAGTGCATAGTTGAGCCTTTTTGAATCGACACTCTACCTCACATACATGTTCACACGTACACAATTGTGGTTTTTTGAACCGGCACTCCCCCCACACACGTTGGCCACTGCATACACGTCTTTCTGCAAGTGGTTCAGAGACCTCGGGGGAGGCAATATAAACGGGCAAAGTTCGGGATAAGGCATGGAATAATATTAGATTTGATACTGTGTTAAACGTAACTCCAACTCAAAAACTTAAATTGATAGGTGGAGGGCTCAACATGTATATTAAGTGGTGACGGACTTCACATTCTTTTAACGTGGGATGCATTAACATATAAAGAAATTGATTGTCACATATCTCATTTTTCTCATTCTGAATAGTTTTGCCGTTGATCTTGAACTTTTACTCAGGCTCCAGCTGGTGCTACAAGTGGTTTCGATGATGCTCTCCGTAGCTTTGAGCATCTGTCAATTGGCACAGGAGAGGCAAAATGAAGTATGGATGGATGGCCCAATCTGGTGAGATCGAGGAATTGCTTATGACTTCAACACTAACTATGATCGTGTTGCTCAGTATCTGTTTATCCATTCGTGGGCGGTTCCATTCACAACTGGATGACAATGTTACTTGTGAGAATGCTTCTGCACTGCCCAATTTATCTACTATTTCAGGAAATAAAATGCTGTCAAAAGGAGATCAATGATCTCACTTCAGGGAAATGTGTGTGTATGATCTTGTGACTGTTGGTTAATACTGTTTTTTTTTTTTTGTCTGATACATAAGAAAATCATTGCATGAAAATTTAAACATGCCCTCAATGATCCAAAGTGCATGTTATGTAGATTGGTTGGTTTGTGTAAATTTGTTTAGAGAGATTTGCATGTGATGTGCCTGTTGACACATTGATACCATTGCCTTTATTTTTAGGAGGCCCCAAGGTGGTTCCTAAGAGCAGGGGTCCGAGGTAGAGGTGACAATCGATTGGATCTTATCGGATAGAATCAGATTTTAGATTGAAATATGAGATCCAATCTGATCTTAAAATATATGTACGGAACATATTTGATTGGACTTTTTTTTTGGGATTGGATAAACTAAAATTTTCGCATGAAAAATTCTATCTAAAATTGGTCAGATTAGATCTGATTATTTTTTGTTAGATTAGATTTCGGATGCCGGCGGATTCAGATCCAAACTTTTGGCTTTGGTACGAGGGTTACTCTAAGCAAACTTTCTTCGTAGTATGTAGAGTATAGTCTGATTTCACACCTACCCGGGTGGGGCCTCATTTTCTAAAAAGAGAAAAATGAACATCATATTATGAAATATGGCCAACAAAGTTCAGATTGTTACATATCCACATTTTGTTGTGGCCTACATAGGCCAAATAATGAGTGGAATGTACAATTTTACTATTTACTTATAAAATGTAGTTAATTAACTGGGTATCATGACAAATGTCCGCAATGGCTGCTCCACAGTCATCTCGAAAGCAAAAAACCAACCACCACCAAATGAATGTATGGATCATACACAGTCAAAGAGTCTTGGCCCTTCATCTTTTGACCTAAAATTAAGGCTAACCCATGAGCTATAATTTATCATCTATTTGAGGAATTGGGTTTTGTAGGTAGCTTCTCTCTCTGTTGTGTTGGGTATTAAAACATTCAAGCTCTTAATTGAACAATTTGCCACTAATATAATTGCTCTAATTTTGAGTAGAAATAGAGCTTCTACATACTTGTGTAAATACTTTAATTTGAGGGTATATATAATTAATTCATCTTCCCAAAACTTATTGAAGCTGGCTGCATATATATATATTTACAGATAATTGTTATGGGGACCATGTTCTTAACTCATTTAAAAAAACAAGCATCTTCTTTTCTTCAAGAGAAGTACAAGAATGCTAGGCTTGCCTTCACTGATGTTACCCAGACAGAACTGTAAGTATTTACATTCATTTCAATATATACATAACACATTTCCATGTTTATATATATAACATTTATTGTAGAAACTAGATGATCATTACAATTATTGTTTTCATTACTAATAATCTAGGTTGGCTGAGGAAGCAACAAATAGCAGTTCATGGGGACCTGATGCTAAGACAATGACTAGAATAGCCGAAGCATCATTCGACATAGACGATTACTGGAGAATCGTCGATGTTCTTCACAGGAGGTAACTTAAAAAAGGAATAATTACAGATGACACTGTGCTTTAGCGTCCCAAAACAGATAGTTACAACAGATCACTACCATATGTTATCATTTTGTGTGTCAAAAGTTGTTTTGAACAAATTTAACATGTTTATCTCATCACGTGATGGTCTCACATTAAAACCAATATATTTTCACAAAATCAATACAAATCTTATTCTATCTCATTCCCTTCATGCAGGTTTTACAGCATAGACTGGAAGCAATGGAGACAATCCTACAAATCTTTGGTGCTTCTTGAATTCTTGCTCACTCATGGCCCCGAAGAATTCGCAGAAGAATTCCAGTGCGACGCTGATGTAATTCAACAACTTGGAACATTTCATCACATAGATGATAATGGGTAGTTCTTGAATCATTAGCAAAAGAAAAAAAAAAGATGAACTTTTTGGTAACCCTAATTTTGATCATTTTGTGATGTTTTACATATATATGCAGGTTCAATTGGGGTGTCAACATGCAAAAGAAATCAGAGTGGGTTCTTGAACTTTTATCTGGAGGGGACACACTAAAAGAGGCTCGCTCGAAAGCTCTAAAGATCACGAAAGAGATCCAAGGATTCGGGAACTCGTTGATCATAGGTTCTCCTTCGTCGTCCTCTTGTAGCACGCCATCTTCCATGAACTCGGAGGGTGTGAGCATGTCATCTTTCGGGTCATATTCGTCAGCTTCCACATTGTTCGACATGAATGAAACGAGCAACAATCATGAAAAAACATCGTCTCCTACGATGAAAGATTTAGGCCTAGACAAGTATGATGATCAAGACTACTCCTCTATGTTCAATGAAGGTGTTGGGGAAGAAAATAACCACAATTGGAACTGTCCTACCATTCAAGAAGAAGGTTCTTTGCTGGATTTGACAGATGAAAATGCAGATTTTGAAGAAAAATATGGTTTCATGAGAGGGATTTGCTCAAAGTTTGGTGTGCAGAATCTATCAGTATGTAACAATAACAAGAAAGAGCTTCTTGCAAGTATTATTTCTGATATTGGCAAGCTAGATAAGAAAAAGACTATTGCCAAATTTCCTTGGGATCTTAATTAACTAGCTATATATAGTACTATACTAGAACTAAATTCTGTGAAAATTTTCTCTCTTTTTGTTTGTGTATTGTGAATAATTATCATGTAAGTCTTGTATTGTATGTTTGGTTTCCACTTTTGAAACCCTTTTAACTATATTAATTATTATGGTATTATTCATTTGCTGATCAAAAGAATCATTTACCATCGTAATCAAACAATTTCCAACTATTATTATTGGTGTGTATGTTTTGACTCGGGACAAAATAAAAACACTATTGTTATCTTCTTGTCTACGTGTGTTGGAATGTCTTGGATGAAGATTAGTTTATAGAACTTGGTGAAACGCTTCAAAAGATGGTGAATGTCTTGAAGAAACGAAGAATATCAACTAGTGTTCGAATTGTACTTGATATATAATGGAACCAATTTGATGCTCTTGATTAGATTATGTCAATTCCACAAATTGTTTTTCTTGATGATCGAAGAACTGTGGAGCTGGATTTGCAAGGACTACTGCAAATTGAACAAGACGATGAAGAAGTATTAATTTTATCTTCCATTCATCGACTAGATGCTCAATCGCTTGTAGGTAAACCATTTTTTCTACTTTGTAGATGATTATGATGACTATAATAATACTTCCATTGCACCTTTAGAATGGTGTATTTTGATATGTGCAACACACTTGCTAACATTTGAAAGTGTATGATAGCTATCTTTACATTGATTAGGTAGAGGATATAGTTGAGATATTTAAGGATGACTTTTTTTTTTTTTTTTGTTATTGTTGACTTGTTCAAGTCATGTATGAGCAACTTGAAAACAGCGTTCAAAATATGTGAGTAAACTAATTTGACCTTATTAAATTGGGAGAAGTGAAATTTTATGGTTGGAGAATGAGTTGTTTTAGTCACATGGTTTTCAATGAAGATTACATGCATGTGGATCGTGGTAAATAGAGCCATAGAGGTCATTGAGAAGCTCCCGCCTTGGATCTCAGCCAAGGGGGAAGAAAAAAAAATTTCAATGGCAAATTTTTGAAAAAGAAGAAGTTGAGAGCAAAATGGTAATTTAAGACTTTATATTATTTTTTATTGAGAAAAAGGAATATGCGCCAAGTAATTTTTGGTTTAGACTAAGCCAAGCCTATGAGGAGATGACACCTCATCTTTTTTCACCAATACCCACTCAAGTGAATTGGTGTGAGCGGAGCGATCCGCCCGAATCCAAGAATTTTAATGAGATGTCACCACCTCATTAATGTCTTAGTCCAAGCCAAAAATAAATTGGCTTAATTAGGCTCCCATTTCTCTTTTTTATTTCCACAATAGGCCACGTTATTACTAATTAAAGGATTTTGTTAATTCACTTAATGGGAGAGACTGCTACGGAACAAAACAAAAATAACATGACCATTTTGGAACAAACTAAAGTTCATGAGCTATTTTGCAATAACACGGATAGTTCGAGACATATTTGAATCGTTTCCTTTTCTTTTAGTGTGTCAACCAAATTTGGTTTTATTCTGAGCGCGTGAATCTATGACCCAATTTAATTTATCTCAACAATTTAATCCCACACTCACGCGCACACACAAACTCACACCTATACTATATATCCCTACTCCAAACCACGCCCATGAGGGGTCTCGAACACGAGTCCTCGTGCTTGCACCCAAACCTTGCTACCACTTGGTCAAGTGGGCGGTGGTTATTAATTATCTTTGAGTGATTGACTACCATAATATTGGGCGAGTCCAAAAACCGAGTTAATTGTTAGTTCACTCTTTAAACCCATAAATCTCACCTTATACCGTTGGTAAAGAGACTTGAACCTGAGACCTCAAAAGAAATTCAAAGCGCATTAACCGCTTGACCCAACATGCCTTGGTACCTTCAATTAATTATATTCAATACACACAAACACATATTTAAAAGTTGTATCATTTTATTAGCCGTCTCACATAACTTTAAGTAATTAAGTATATTATATACATGGACTACCATCATTTTAGTCTCTCTTAAGGTATATAATAGCACTAATTATACACAAACAAGAAATTAAACATATATACAAATTTGTCTCACGACTCACCCAACAATTTGTATTAGGTTAAAGTTTTTTATTTAATATTAAACCATTATATAATGAACTCCACATACAATAACAAGTTGGTAAATTATACACCATATTAATTGTCTTTTTCTTTAGAAGACAATAGGGCTAAGATTTTGTTGATCATCAACTCAATGCATTGGCCAAAATATTGGATTTTTCATTTGTGTCAATAAAGATTGAATGGAGACAAAGTAGGTGAAGAAAGGCCAGTTGTATTTCTGGCCAACCCATGCAATGAACCCTATTCAATTATTCAATTTCAATTTTAGAGCTACCCCTAATTTATTTTGTTTTTGTTAGTTGAAACCATTGATTGAACCTTTTAAATCCTAGAGAAAATAAATAGACAAAACTTTATAGTATTATCTTTTTCGTGCCACCATTTACATATATTTCCACTTATGGATGATGATTGAATGCGAGTTATTATTTATACTCTAATTAGAATATACGTGGTTTGAAACTTATGAGTTGCCTGACCCTATGTTTTGGGACGGGGACGATATTCCCGGCTTTGCTTGTAATGATTTTGTGCTTGATGCTTTGAATTAATGAAATTCTCGGTTTTCATCAAAAAGAAAAAGAAAAAAGAATATATGTAACAGTATTTTCACACACGCGACGAGCATTAAAGGTTTGAAACTTATGAGTTGTTTGCTAAAATTTATGTCATTTTACTCTCAATATTGGTCAAAGTAATATTAATTGGATAAGGTTTCCCGATAAACCTAGAAATAATTAATAGCTCAAATAATATACATATGAGATCAAAATAAGAAAGAAAAATAATTTCGATTACATAAGCGTTTTTTTATACAGTTGCATAATATTTTTAAGATGAACACAAAACCAACCTACTTCACAAAAGTGACGACAAAATAAGAGTATATTTAAAAGTTGGTAGAAGAGTGAAATGAAAATTAGCCAGAGGTTTGATGGAATCATAGTTGATAATTGCTATATATTTAATCATATCTGTGTTGGTTACAACTTACAATGACACTTTTGTTTTGGATCTATCCAAAATTTTATTAGAAAATGGTTGAGAACTGGAGGATGTTTTTATTATGCCAAGGATTTCTTCTTGTGAATTATTCTAATCTTCAAATTATATAATCATTGATACTATGGTTATGAATAGAAATATTTGTGAGAGAAGCCAGTTTTCTTTTTTCTAGTCAATTAGATTTGAATATTTAACCTTAAAGTTTCGACACTTCTATGTAGAATTATATTATACATTTTAGTCTTTCTATGACTTGTTTAATAACTTTCTTAAAAAAAAATCAAATAAAGTAACGTGTAAAATGTAAATGCAAAAAGTAAGGATATATCTAAAAAGTTCATTTTTTTTTCTTTATCTACTTCTACTTCTGACAAAAGCAAAACAATCTACCTTCTTCTAAAACACAAATTGTAAAATAATAATAAAAAAGTACTTTTTAAACAAACACTTCGAGAAAATGTCAAAATTAAAACGACAATTTTGCGACAGCCCATGCCGCATCAGTCGTCACATTTTTTACTTTTTGCAATGGCTTGACGTCTCAAATTGAGGAGCAAGAAACTACATAAGACAAATGCGGGGAAAAATTGCAAAGACTCTGGGATAACGTGGCATCACAATTTCACGAAAAAAAAATACGATGGCCAACTGTTGTTGGGCATAAAAAGAACCACACGTGTCGACGTTCGATTTGTTGATAGTGAGGTGGGGTCCACTTTGGTGCTTTGGAATTCTACCTTCTCCAGATGCTCTGTGAGCGGGCCCTGAGCGATTTTGAGCGCACCTGTATAATCCTTGTGCGTTGAGGTGTACATAGAAATTCCTATAAGTCTTTACCAAATAAAGTAGTATCCTAAGATTTCAAGGTTCATGAGACGTCATAAAGTTTGTTCAGAAAGATTCATAGCCCTCGAGATAGCTTGTGGGATGACTCAAGGTGGCAAGCATGCATGTCCATTAGAGTCTTTGGGACTTGGCCAAGGGCCTTGGGTTATGTCGAAGACTTGTTCGTGTGCATGGCTTCAGACCTCGTAATGTCAAAGGTTTCAGACGTCACTCTAGACCTCATATGTATTCAAGCTTTGGGAGCCATTCGTTGGAGGAAGTCTGCGGAGCCGCAAGGCCGATAACGTGGCGCTTGGGATGACACTCGTCGCGTTACTACTTATTAGGTAAACTTATAATTTTTTAGTAGCATCACAAATATTTTGAATCAAATCTTCAAATAACTTGGAGTTAGTTGTGCTAAGAAAAACAAAATTGGATAGCCAAACTCTAAATTATTGATATGGAAATGGTAGATACACATGAGGAAGCTTATTTAGACAATTATAGAAGTGTAAACTAAAATAAAATAGGTTTTGCATTGGAGAGAGACAACAATGAGATGGGATAGAAAGAGCCAAGAGGTACCCTACAAACTGCAGGATGCATGAGGATACCCTATCTTTTAACCTCTTATAGTTTACTTCATATCAAATCCCAGTGGGGGCAACCCCATTATTTTAGTAATGCAAACAAACATTTTTTTTCTAATCTCTTTTTTTATAATTTAAATATCATTTTAGTTGTATAATATCAACCCAACTTGTTTTTATATTATTGTTAAAATGTACTAAAAACAAATACAATTGAATGCTTATTTAATACATTAGGGCTGAAATATTCATTGAGGGAAGTGTTAGCTATAATCTTTTAAAACTCACACATGAGGCTCAAGCTAACACTCTTAATTTAATTTAAGAATATTGTTGGTATTTCATAGATAACAATGTACAATCATTTTGGTAGCAGTTTCAATTTTCATTTTATCTTCTGAAATATCTAATTTTTGAAAGTAGAAAGTTAGAAAATCTATTGCTTGAATTAAAAATTGAAACTTTTCATTTAGAGAGCCAACACTTTTTATCCATAATTTTTTGTTTCTACCTTATATATCCCTAGTTGTCAAGTGGATTATGTTAATGTAGTCATGAGGATGGCAAAATTTGTCTTTAATTTGGTATGGGAAAAACAATGATTTTTATTATATAATAAATGTCAGTGGCGGACAAGTGGGAAAGTGGGACCCACTGTGAAGGAAAATTTTGGCAGAAACGCATCCGTGATTGTATAGTAATGGATGGTTTTTGCCTATAAATACATCTGCTCCTCATTGTATTAGATACACCAAAACACAGATATAATCAATCTCTCTTTCTCTCTTTGCTTTCTTATTCTGCCCTATAATTTTATAACAATTTTGAATTTGTTCTACTTTAGTGCATGCACATAAGGCATATATTATATATATATATATGAGGTGATTGAGGAAATTGGAATGCATGAAATAAAAGATAATGAGAGTGAATGATTGATTGGGTAAAGATCTATTTGTCATATTGTTGATATTGAGATTCCTCCAATCATGGAATAGCCATTGGGCATAGGGATGCTCTCCCTCACAAACCTTTTCTTTTTATTCAAACCTCTCTCTATTGACATATACATCCTTTCCCCACCTTTCTTAATTAGTTTCAACTTTCAACCACAGAGTAGATAAAAATAATGGGGTAACATCTTCATATTTATATATAAACGGGCGAAAAGTAAGGGGTTTGAAAGGATTTTAATTGGACGTGTCATGCTTAAAAGAAAATTTTGGGATTTCAAGTGTGTTGACGGCTCTGAGACTCAAACATAATCTGATGTCTCAATGTTGGTCTCAAACAGTAGGGCGCGACCCAAGAAGCCTTGGAGTGCGTGTGCAAGGATGCGCATCTCGGAGGCACACATGAGAGGGACACACCTTTTTGTGAGAAGTAATGGTTTAGGACAAGAAGCGGGAACAATCAAAATTATTTAAGAAATTAGTTATGCATGAATTACCGATAATACACACTTATAAAAGTATTAAATAATGTACTATATAAGCCAAGTTGTCCTTGACTCAGCACAAGTTTTCTATTTCCCTGAGTCTAGTGCAAATTGTCACATTCCTTCAAATTAGGATCCAAAAAAATAAATAAAAATAAGAGTTAAAATTAACACCCGGCGCAAATTAGAAAAAGCTACAGTGCGCGCTCGACCCCAACGGTACCGTTGAAAACGAGACCGGACATTTCCGTAAATTCACACAGAACGTCTCGAACACTGCTTTACAAGATCATTGTCTTTTTTGGTTTTATCTTCCAAAAATACCCCTGTCTTTTCTCCATTTTACATCTCTACCCCGAATTCAACAACACCCATGTTTAATTAATTGAATATTTATTTTAAACTATATATAAACAATTTCTCAGCTGTAACGTTTCACTTTCTGTTCTTGACATTAAGCATAAAAAAAGAAAAAGAAAAAAAAAATGGAAAAACCATCATCATCAATCTCGGATCCTCTCTCTCTCTAAAACCTCTGTCCGTCTATGTCTCTTGTCTCTGTCTGTTTCTTTGGCTAGACTCAGTCTACTGAGAGCGAGCGAGCGAGCTTTTCTCTGTGCGTGTCTCTGTTTTCACTTTTCAGTGTTCAATGGTGGGGATCGGGAACTATGGCTTTTACGCGTCCATGTGAGTCACTGATTGATCTGAATTCGTGAAACTGCACCGTGTTCAATGGTGGGGATCGGGAACTGAAGACCCTTTTGTTGGTTTTTGCT
>JAYMSZ010001130.1:0-15438 GCA_036897665.1 Pelargonium citronellum | reverse complement strand
ACAGGATATAAAGAGTATTCCGATGAGAGAGTTAGAAATGTTAAACTTGGTGATGTGACATCTTCTAGTATTGTCTCACCAACTTTCATATATGTATGGATGTTTGTTGCTGCAACATTTTTTCTTGGGCCTGAAGAGAGTTAATGGGCCAACTATTTTGGTCTGAAACAAGCTTATGGGCTAGGCCCATTTTGCTCATTCCATATATTGATTGGTAAACTCAATGCCACTTTGCTCCAATAGAATCATATATTCCATTTCCAATTCCAAGCAGTCTAAATTTTTGTGAAAGGTTGTTTTAGTAAATTGCACAAAAAGCAATTCAATTGCAATAGTGAACAGAGAAACTGAAATCAATTATAGCCTATTTCATGCCTGTCCAGTCCTTTGCAACATCTTCAATTCCACTGCACACACTCACTCACAGATCTATCTCTCCTCTCCCCAGATCTCACTCACTTTCGCAGAATCATGGGTCTCTTAGCTTTCTCGGAGGTAATTTCTCTTTCCTTCAAAGTTTGGATTTTTGAGAATTTTGAGGAAATGGACGATCTGGTTGTTTTTTTTGTTTTTTTTTTTGGTGTTGCATGTTCTAGGTAGGTTGTTTTTTGTTCCAAATACATGAAATCTAGACACCCATTTGCAATTTCTTACAGCTTTCTCCCTTTTTCTCAGCTCCCAAACAGTATATTGTACTACTAGTTGAGCATGCTGTTTTTTTTTTTGTCATTTATGGCTCTTAGGGTTTTGTTTCAATTTTTTTCAGTCCACAGATTTCATGGCTCATTTAACTTGTTCTGAGGTAATTTCTCTTGCCTTCAATTTTGGATGTTTGAGAAATTTGTGGATTAAAAGTGTGGAAATGGACGATTTTGATGTTTTTTTTGTTTTATTTTGCATGCTTTTGGGAGGCTGTTTTTTTGTTCCAAATACATGAAATCTAGATACCCATTTGCAATTTCTTGTATCCTTCTCTATTTTTCTCAGCTACCAAACAGTTTATTGTACTTGTTGAGCATGCTGGCTTTTAATTTTGTTTTTTGTCATTTATGATTCTTAGGGTTTTGTTTCAAATTTTTCACTCCGCAGATTTAATGGCTTTTTAACTTGTTATGGGTAATTTCTATTGCCTTCAAAGAGAAAATTGTGGAGTTAAAACTTAAAAGTATGGAAGATGAAGATTTATCCTTTTGTTTAGTTGCATGTTTTGAGCATGTGTTTTTGGTTTCAAGTATGTGGAATCTTGACACCCATTTGCCTTTCTCAGCTACCAAACAGTTCACTGCAGTTGTTGATCATGCAGTGTAATGTTGTCATTCATGATTCTTAGGATTTCATTTTAATATTTTCAATCAACATAGAGATTCTAGCTGTGATTGTTAGTTTAATAGTTTTTGCTCCCATCTCTTACGTATTATGTTCTTCATGTTGCAGGAATCAATTTCTACCTGAAATCCCGAGCTAATTTAATATATTTATTTCTCTGATTCTGCTAAAGTTGTAACATTTTGGGCAATTACAAGGTTCCCATCCATTAGTAATTGTGGACTGTTGCAGTTGCTGTAGAAGAAAAAGAATCGATCTTGTACAGTGTGTGAGAAAGAGAAGTGATTTGCAAAGATTTTGTAGTAGGGAGCTCAGTGGTTGTCCTTTAGTTTCCTTGATTTGTACTTATGGAGCAAAATTTTAGTGAAGATTCTGTGCCTCCTGGCGGAATTGATAAATCTAGAGTTCTGAATGTGAAACCGTTGCGGAGTCTCGCTCCAATACTCCCATCACAATCTAATTCCGCTTCAACTCCCCAACCTGGTGCCCCCTTTGCTTGTGTTTCCCCATCCGGTCCTTTCCCACCCGGGGTCACTCCATTCTTCCCATTTTATTCTCAGACACAGCATGCGCAAGACCCACAAACTCAAGGTACACCCAACCGGAACTTTGCTTTTGGTTTGAACAACCCAATTTCTGCAGCAGTTCCGTTGAATTCATTTAGGACACCTTCACCACGAGCAGCTGGGGCAGCCAATGGGGATACGGGAATGTCAAGAAGGAGTTCTAGAAGTCGTGCTCAATCAGACTCTCAAGGTGGGGTTATAGAAGAAGATGGGGAAAGTTTTAGTATGCCCGCTGCTGATGGAGAAGGTATCGAGACGGGAGGGAGCCGAAAGGGCAAGTCCCAAAAGAGGGCCAAGACTGGCCGTGATATTAATTTTGCTTCACCTGATATTGACATAGATTCAATAGTTAATGAAATTCTGTCACCATCTAATCTTGCACCGTTTAGCTCATTAATACAGGCTGAAGGTGACCATGAGTCAGTGGGATGCGTATTGATGATATTCAATTTGGTTAGGAGAAGAATAGCACAAATTGAAGAATCACGGGAAGCAAGTCCTGGGGGAGTAAAACGCCCTGATCTAAAAGCTGGAACAATTTTGATGAATAAAGGGATTCGAACTAATGTCAAGAAGAGAATTGGACTGGCACCTGGTGTTGAAATTGGTGACATCTTCTTTTTCAGATTCGAATTGTGCTTAGTTGGATTGCATGCTCCTTCTATGGCTGGGGTCGATTATTTGAGCATCAAGGGTGCTAATGCAGAAGAAACTATGGCACTCAGCATTGTGTCATCTGGTGGATATGAAGATGATGTCGAGGATGGGGAAGTTCTGATATACAGTGGCCAGGGTGGGAATAATAGCATTGACCAGAAGCTTGAACGGGGAAACCTTGCTTTGGATCAAAGCTCTCGTCGAGCTAATCAGGTAAGAGTAATTCGGGGTATAAAGGATGTCCAACATCCAACTGGGAAGGTATATGTCTATGACGGTCTTTATATAGTTCAGGAATCATGGGTGGAGAAAGGAAAGTCAGGGTGCGGTGTATTCAAGTATAAGCTAGTCAGGTGCAGTGGCCAACCAGCTGCATACGTGATCTGGAAATCGATACAGCAATGGAGGGATGGTATCGTTCCTAGGACTGGGGTTATATTGCCAGACCTCACATCAGGGGAAGAAAATTTACCTGTTTCCCTCGTAAATGATGTTGATAACGAGAAGGGCCCTGCTTATTTCACTTATTATCCTACTCTCAAGTACTTGAAACCAATAGCTTCAGTAGAACCTTCCGTTCACTGCAATTGCACCGGTGGATGCCTCCCTGGTAACCCCGACTGCCTTTGCATTCAGAAAAATGGAGGCTATCTCCCATACACGGCAAATGGTATTCTTGTGAAGCAAAAGTCCTTGTTATATGAGTGTGGTCCTTCCTGTTCATGCCCTCCTAATTGTCGGAATCGAGTGTCTCAAGGTGGGTTGAAAGTTAAGTTGGAGGTCTTTAGAACTAAGGATAAGGGTTGGGGTTTAAGGTCCTGGGATCCTATCCGTGTGGGAGCTTTCATATGTGAGTACGCAGGGGAAGCTGTTGATTATTCTAAAGTACATGAACTCAGAGGTGACAGTGATGATTATATCTTTGATGCCACTCGTACTTGCCAGCAACTGGAAGTTATGCCTAATGATTTTGGCGAGGCTCCAAAAGTCCCATTTCCATTTATTATAAATGCAAAGAATGCTGGGAATGTTGCTCGATTTATGAACCACAGTTGCTCTCCCAATGTATTATGGCAACCAGTTTTGCGTACAAATAAGGAAGTGTCTGATCTCCATATTGCATTTTACGCAACCAAGCACATTCCTCCATTGACTGAGTTGACATATGATTATGGTATTGTCCAGCCCGACAAAGCATATCAGAGGAAGAAGAAATGCCTTTGTGGGTCAAAATTGTGCAAAGGTTACTTTTATTGACGGTCTGTTCTGGAGGGCGGTCTTGGTAACTTAATCTTCAAAGAAAGGTTAGAGGTCCCCAATGAATTTACTTTCTTGCTTATTAGAGATACAATGTTTCTGTTTGTCTTCTTTTTATTATTGAGATATCCAAATGCTTGCAGATTTGTTGGACTATGTTAAATATAAACAAAATACTGTAATAAGGTCGGTTTATTTTCTTGCTTCGTGGTATGTTTTTTAGAGAGAGGATAGAGAAGTTAGAGGAAAGAATATATAAAGGAAATTGAAGCCCGACTGTAAAAAGTAGAAGTTAAAGTATGGGTTCTGTGACATTCTAGTCCGGTAAGTGGTAGTGATAGTTTTTTTCTTTTCTTTTCTAATAAATGACATAGTGTTATGAATCAGCCTAAATATTTAATCCATTGGAAGATGTAATGTGTTACTTGATAGGGAAAAACTTCTTAGAAACTAAGATTGCATGCTACGAGTTCACAACTGATATAAAGTTGAATTTAATGTCATATTAACCTTCTAAATTGAGTTGGCATATACTGGCATAAATCCGAATGATTGCAAGTGATTGCCTTGAGTAACCTTGAATCTCTTGAGAGTAAAAAAATGAATTTATATGTGAGGGCCCTTTTATTTTTCTTCTTCTTTCTTAAATATTGTATTGATAATTGCTTGCATATCCTATAAATAATACATAGTGCAATGTATTGGAGCAGTGGCTGAGGAATATACATTCTCAATTTATTTACTTGTCTGGATCGCTATTTTTATCAGTTTAATTTTGAAAAATTATTTGTGCATTATTAGAATAATCGAGTATTATATGTTATAAGTGGATAATTTGGCTTTTGCTGCAATTATCCTCATGCATGCTGTATTTTGTTGTTCTTTCCTCAGTTTGTAGCTGCAGGTGGGAAAGATCTCGGTGATTTTTGTGAATGCACGTGTGTTTTCCTCTTCCGGTGCACGGGTGCAGTATCTGGTGGCTTTAGAGGTACGCAGGAAGACCAAATTTTCCGGCTTCAGAATGTAGATACTGGGCACAGGTCTTTTTGCTTCCTTATTTCAGCTATTCGATGAACTAATATGTGAACTTGTTGCGACATTCCGGGATCAGCTTGTATTATTAGATCGGATGTTTAGCCTACTTTATGTTGAGCCCTCCATTCGTTTCTTAGTTCTGCTTCTGCTGGGTGTGGTTTTGCTATTGCTTTTCGCATTTTAGCATGCACCTTCCATAAGAGGCGGAGGGTTTCGGTTTGTTAGTTGTGTACATGGAACTTGACCTGCTTGAAAAAAAATTGTTCAGAGCTATCATGATCAATAATTTTTCCGAATTCCGATTCTCACACCTAGTGTAGTTAGCTAGCTGAAGACATCTTTAGGTCATCATTTTCCTTTTTCGTCAGTGTCTTCTTCTTCGTGATTTGCCTATAATGCCCTCTTCTTCCTCGGCTTGGCCCTATCATTATGAGCCTATGGCCAATGTGTGTCTTCACTTGGAATCTATCCACAACTTTGGTTTAGAATCATCAAATGGAATGAGTTTTGGTAAAAATATTCTCATCCCATCCCATTTGACAAGTAGTGTTGGTAGTATTTATACCAAACTTTTGGTTTTGGTGAGGCATCAATCAGGACATGATTCCCATAAACCCTTTCTCCTTCATGATGGATAGCTACTTTTCGATATTCCTTAATAAGGTTTATATAGTATGAATTTGTTACAACAAGAGCACATAAGACTATAATGATTGTTTGAGTTTGTTACGACAAGAGCACATAGGATTATGACAATTGTTTGAGTTTGTTATGACAAAAGCACAAATGAACGTAACAAGGAAAACCTAACTCCGACTAACTCATTCTTAACTCTTAAACGAATTAAAAAAATGAACAATTATTTTGAAATTGAGAAAATATTTTGTAGTAAGGTCCCTAAGACAACTTGGGTTGGGCTAAACCTTCCTCATTGTATACCTATTGTTCTATGATGTGCAAAACTCACATAACATTTTACTCTCTGTCTTTAAAATGAGTGTTTTAGTTTTTATTTTGAGAAAAATTAAGACTAAATTAGTTGTACATTTACTTTTGTATTCATACGAGCACATGTTTTAACAAACTTAAGAGATACTGATTTATTGTCGAAATACTGTAATAGTTTGCTTATAAGTTATAACTAGTTTCCTTAAGAGATACATATTCTATTCATATTTTTGGAAAATCTCACGAGTCACTATATAATTTGGGAACAAACAAGTTTTACAACAAACATCACAACTACAAGTCAATAACTACCCATCAACCTATCTATCTAAGCCGAGAAACAACTATAAACAACACTATCATTGACAACATTGTCAAACTGAAACCACATTTGTCTCTTATCTATGCCACTCTCTACCCTCTTGACATTTTCCTTTTCCGACAACAAACTCGATCTTCTTCCCGCGCCCGATATTGTTGCAACAACTTTTCTCTCGCTTCTGCGCTTTGCGACATACTCTTCAGAAATAAATACATCCATAACTAACTAAAAAATGTTGCTAAAGATTTAGCATAAAAGAAGAAATGGAGCTAAATTTGGTCTCAATGGGTGACACTTATATAGAAAGGAGGACACTATGCAATACAAAACAAGGGGCCAATGTCCAATGTTTTAGGCCAAACAAGCAACTATGAATATTCTAGTGCATGTACTTGTGGTGCTGTGTTCAATATTAAGTTACCATTATAATGTGTTTGTGTGTGTGTTTTGGCTTAAAGTAATTGACTTTTGTGCTCATTCCTCATGTGTCATGTGTGTGTGACAGAAATCATGTGTACCTTAACCATTTATATTATAATGTTCATAAAGGAAATCATGAGGTTTAGAAATGTATAAATTATGGGGAGAATTAAAAGAAAAAACATAAGTTAATATCCAAGAGTTAGAACAAACAAGAATTGAGGTTAGGGGTTAAAGTAAAAAAATTGTTAGCACAGGAGACAAAACCAATAAACTCAAAAATGACGTGACATGTTGACGTGTTAAATTTGATGACATGGCGATTGGATACCTATTATAGCCGGTTACAAGAGTGTGAATAAAAAAATAGGAAAATTTAGGTATAACCCCTTGTATTTGTCACCTCATGCACTAGGCTCTCTTGAACTAAAAGTCTCAACTTTATACTGCCTTATAAAATGCAAGAATCATTATGTCAGTTAAGTTTGACAAAATTTTACTATGTGCTATACACATGACTTGAATATTTTTTGAGATGTCAATACTACTATTCTACATAATTGGTTCAAGAACAAGTTGATGAAGTTCGCCATCAAATTCAATTTTTTTCCCAAAAAGTTCATTGTTTCGCTAGACACTTTAAAGTCTTGTCGGAAAATTCATAGTTTTGCATCTTAAATTCATCAACAAAATCCCTATACTAAACAACATCAAAATGAATCAACCATCAATCATCATTCGAATATCATTTTTCCAACAATTAAATGAATCAATCAATGCTCTTCCTAACAACCACAACAGAAGACAAAAGTAAAGATCACTGTCTTCAATCTCGCACCACATAGACCATGTCGCCGGCAGCACCTGACCTCCGAGCTTAGCCTCCATCTCTCCCAGTCAGTCGTGGTCGCCGACGACAGCGAGTGAGCATATCTCCTCCCTATTGAAGCTTGCAGGGGACGAGCTCTGGCGATTGTGGTGGGGAAAAGGTGACGGCGGGGCATGGGAAGGAAGAGGAAGAAGAAAAAGTAGGATTATTGGAGGGTATTTTAGTCATTTTATACTTAAACTAACGATGTTAATGTCAAAATAGTTGAGAAATCGTTAAACAAATTCATGAGATGTGTACCCCTAAAAAGAATTAACAGCCCAAGAATCAGAATATGCAAGATTTGAAAACATGACTAGAGTCAAAATTTGTTAGAAAAAACATTTAAGAAACAAGATGAATAAAGAGTAGAGCTTTGTTCTTATTGTTGCCCTTCTATTTTTGTGTTTTGTAAAATAGTCTTCGATAGGTCTTTGGCGCGCAAATCTCGGCAGGACTTGGAGATGGCCACACAGAGAGAACCCACCAAGATGCTAGAGAGAGAAACAGAGATTTTTGGGTTATGGATTGGAGAGAGGAGAGGACATTATAGAAAAATTGATGCATTAATTTGCAGAAGAAGAAAAAAGAAGAAGAATTCTGAGGAAGAGGAAGAGGAGGAGGAGACATCTGGGTTTTGATAAATCCATGTAGAAGATTTGCCCAAGACAGAGATTGCTGATGTGACAATCCCAATTCAGAGAAACAAGAATTTAAACACCACAAACCCTAAAAAAGTTCCCATTTTTATGTAGGTGGTGGTGTTTACATTTTGAAAAACAACCCTCTCAGTTCCTCTTGTTGTTCTGATTTGATTCAACAAAACCAAAAAAATTAGGACAACAAGGTATGAATGATAGCATAACCAACGACTCTCTCTGTCAAAGCATTGGCTCTTCCTCCAAATCCAGACCCAAACCCAGGAGGCTCTATCAAGTTTGGAAGGGTAACAATGTAATTTCTCTATTTTCCTTCCCTCTCTATTTAATTTTCATTTTTTGTTGGTGGGTACTTTGAAAATTTGTTTGGTATTGTTTGCTTTTGTCCCATTTGCCAAGCCTATACTTTGTTCCATTTCCCATGCCATTTTCCATCTTAGAAAATTTAGTGCATGTATGGATGAAGTAATGAAGTAATGGAAATTATATGGTTTGTTTCAGTTTAAGTGCTCATGATAATTATATGTCATTACAGTTTCCTTTATGATTTCTATCATATGAGTGAGTGAAGATTGGTTTCAGTTCTATCATATAAATTTGGAGTGCTGTTTAGGGTTATCTACATGTCTTGATACTTAGTCATGATTTTTTGTCAGTAGAGCTTAAAAGCGTTTTTTGTGTTTCGGCTCTTTTTAAAAATAAGTTGTTAGCTTTTTGGTAAGAAAGTGATAAGCATGTAGAGCTTATTAGCATATTTTGTGCTTTGGCTCTTTTTAACATTAAGTTGTTAACGATTTAAAAAAAAAACATTAAATTGTTAACTGTTAGGTAAAAAAATGTTGATAAGCTGAAAAAAACTTTTTAATGGTTAGTTTGTCTTGGGTTACCTCCAACTTATTTTTTATGGCAGAAGCTCAAAATCATATGAGCTCTTCTAAATTTACCAAACAAACTTGATAAAAAGAGTTGTTTTAATGCTTATAAGCTAGTTTGACCGGCTTAAAAGCTAAAACAAACACACTCTAACAGTTGTATGCATTTTATTTCTTTGACATAAGCTTAACTTTCGAGTTTCGTCACCCCCTCCTCCCATTTTAATGTCTTCAAGTAGTTATCTGTTTTGACGAGGAACACGGTTTTCTTCGCTTCTACTGTCATAAGATGCCATATATATGTAAGATATTTGGAAATCTCCTTTCAAACGATTTCCATTAATTTATTGTTCATCAAAATCATCTATTTGACCAGAGCCTCAACTCACTGATGGTATTGGAACTTTTTCAGATGTTTGAATTAAGAGTCATCGCATGCAACTAAACGACACATGATTAATAAATCTGATCGAGAATGAATTGTACATTTCGTTATCATTTGGTCTACCATTGATGGAGCTTCTCTTTGTCATGCCAGAAATTTTTGTGTGGCGGTAGACTGGTCTTTGGTCCTGATGGTTCATCCTTATATTTAACTTCATTTCTAATTGGAGCTCCAGCGTTAGCGTTCTGCATAAAAATGGTAGTTGCGGTCAAAGATTATGAACCTCAATTTGGCTATCCTGTACTATATGGGGCATGGACCATCACTTTTCTGGTTGGTAAAATAAAGTTTTCTTGAAGTTAACAAGAGATATGTTTACTGAAATAATTAAGGGTAAAATAGTTTGATATCCTGAACTTACTTTTTATTTATTTATAGTTTTAGTCCTTAATTAGGGCTTTCCATTCTAGTCAAGTTTTTATTTTACCCTCTGAAACCTGTTACAACTTACAACCAGTTTCCTACCGCTGTGTCAGCAAAAATGCCACATCAACAGATGAGGCAGCACTAAAGAAATCCCTGAACTGTCATTTTTTTTTAAATTTAGACCCGAACCTTTGTTTTTTGAGTTCATACCCATAAATTTGTCATTTTTCCCTACCCACTAATATTTGCTAGCTTCTTGTTGTCCAATCATAAAATATGTTATGTTAGTAAAGCACTAAAGCATGTTGGCAAACTAAATCTTCATTGATTTGTATTTTATTTGACTTGCCCTAAAGGGCCAAAATGATGTTATTTTGAGTGAGAACAAAAGAAAAAACTTATACTACGTCTCTTTGAAGGAGCTAAAAACTCAAAAACAAAACTTAAGGACTAAATCTTAAAAAAATGATAGCCAAGTGGTTTCTTTAGTGTTGACGCGCGGTAGGAAATTAACCAGTTGTAGCAGGTTTTAGGGGTAAACTAAAAACTTGACCAATCTAGAAGCTAAAACAATGAAAGACCCTAATTATGAGCTAAAGTTTAAAAGAAATTACGTTCGGAGAGTATCAAATCATTCTACCTAATAATTAATGAGCTTCTAAACTTGACTATTTGATGATTTTTGCAGGATTTCATGTTTCTCTTCCTGACATCTGGTAGAGATCCCGGGATAATCCCAAGGAATCGCAGGTCACAGGAGTCGGATGACCCATTTTCGCGCAGTAGTCGGTCCATGGAATGGGTCAATGAAAAAGTTCCTCATCTTAGAGTGCCACGAACTAAAGATATAATGGTCAATGGCCATACAATTAAAGTGAAGTTCTGCGAAACCTGTAAAATTTATCGTCCACCACGTGCTTCTCATTGTTCAATCTGTAACAACTGTGTGCAGAGGTTTGATCACCACTGTCCATGGGTGGGTCAGTGCATCGCTTTAGTAAGTTATTGTCTCACTTAACTCTATCTGAACATGATATTGCATTTTTGTGTGTACCATTTACTTGAATTTGTCAGGTTATCTTCAAGTTCTTTTGAAATGTATAGATGTAGATTTGCAGTAGCAACCTCGTACCAATTCTACCTCATCATCGTTTCTGTACTTGTTTTCTTTTAAATTCCGTAAAGAAGGATTTAGTTATGTATTGCTTTCTTAAACAGCTTGTTTGTTTAGTTTTGATTATACTTGTTGTTTAGTATTTCACTTAGTAAATATTGCTCATGAGTGCGCTTAATTGAGTCTATAAAATAACATAACATGCATTGAAATCTTGAAAATGATTTTGGCCTCCACTTAAAACAGTTATTATGCATTGGAAGTCCCCACCTAATGTATTGCTATGTATTTTCCTATTCGGTTAACTGAACATTTTGAAGATTTAATGTGATATATTATGTAGTATATATGCAAATGTAAGTTTTTGAACTAGCTTTGACTTTCGAGAGATTTTACGTACAATCTAATATAGCACAAGATTGACGTTGTATGATATCAGATTGAGTAATAGCATAGATGTGCACGGCTGCAAAATCACATTATATGAATGTATATTTGATAGGTTGGCAATTGTGTTTTTTGAACATGTTAAGTAAATGCCCTGTCTTCATGCTTTTCTCAGGCACTTCTTCGATTCTTGAATTTTGTTCTTACATATTTGAGTAATCTTGAAATTTAAAAATATTAGTCCTTGATTTAAAGCCTTGAAAAGTGATGCTGTAGACTTGATGAGTTTAATTTATTTGTTTGTTACAAGAAACTAAGCAATCTCTTCCATATTGATTATTGCAGCGCAACTATCCATTCTTCATATGCTTTATATCCTCATCAACGTTCTTGTGCATGTATGTCTTCGTGTTTTCTTTGGTCAACATTTTTCAACAAAAGGGTGACTTGTATACTGTCATGGCAGAAGATGTCCTGTCAGTTCTTCTTATTGTATATTGCTTCATTGCTGTCTGGTTTGTCGGAGGGCTCACAGTTTTTCATTTTTATCTGATCTGCACAAACCAGGTTAGTTTCTTGCTGTCCATATTTATATTCAAAATGAGTACAAAAAATTATTGATACCATACCTTCTATATGTGGATAAAAGTTCGGACTGTTATTTATTTATCATATCTTCAATTTGAAAAACAGGATGCAACTCGTGATATCATATTATCATATGTTTCCCTTTGATTTGATTCTCTCCTTAATTGATGGCTCATATTGCCATAATGATATTGCAAATTTATGCAATGGAATATCTACTTGCAGTTTCTATAACAGAGTCTTTTCATGCTTATGATCATGACAAAAAACTCTTTTATACTATGTTTGAATTTTGGAAAAGTTAAAGTGTTAGGAAGTTAGGGCCCAATTTCAATTAGGGAAATGTAATACGCAAAATAACACCCCCTCCGTTCCAAAATGAGTGTCCATGGTCCACTTTCTATATTGTGTAGTTTATTATGCATGAATGACCATAATTTAAGTTAGAACCCTTTGAGTTTGTTATAATAATAGTACACGGGGTACAAGGAAAAGCGGTTAACTCTAACTAACTTATTATTATTTTTTACAAAAATTGGAAAGTGGACTCTCATTTTGGGAAGGAGCGAGTAGTTAGTAAGACCTGCGGGTTAATTTTTACCACCTACCTTTCTTTCCCGCAATATTTCCAAGTTCCAAACTTAACATCAGGGCTGGGAATTTGGGTTATGACCCATGACACGATACGAGTTTAAGTGGATTTGGGTTCAGCATAATCGGGTTTGTGTTGACTAACTCAACCTGTTTAATAATTGAGTCGTGTTCGTGTCGAACCTGTTTAACCCGCCTAATTAAACTGGTCGTTTAACCTGTTTATTAACCCACCTATTTAAGGATAAAATTGTAAAATTTCAAACGTATTGTTTATAAAATGAGCCATATAAGTTAGACGGGTAAAATATATCGGGTTGGGTCGGTCGTATGCTTTTGAACCGATTATTTAAACGTGTCGTGTCGTGTTTTTCAATAATAAATAGGTCGGATTCGGGTTGACCTGTTTAACATAACACTAAACTTTCAACACGATCCGTGAACACAAATTGTCACCCCTACTTAGCATTAACAAACTCATAAGAGGACACTTGTAATCTCCATTAGGTATATCGATATGTCACACAACTTTTAACCAACCTAGAACACTTATTTGGACCTTCTAAATAATTTCAGACAATGCATCTACTTGCAATTGTATTACTCCCCCAAATGAGTGTCATGTTTCTCGATCCATAAAAAAATTGTTCCAACACGAGCGTCCTATTGTCCTCTTTTCTTTAAAAAAGTTAGTTATACATGAATTACCAATAGTATAATGTCCAACACTACGTAACTTCTTAATTTTTTTTTCAGAGAAGGTATACAAGACACTCATTTGGAACTAAACATGATTTATGTCTATTTATGTAGTTTGGTTGTAGATATTATTGACCTCAGTATTTAACTACCAATTCAAGTCTCAAATTCTGGGTTTTGCCTTCACAGACAACTTATGAGAATTTTCGGTACCGCTATGATAGGAATAAAAATCCGTATAGTAGGGGGATGGTAAAGAACTTCAGAGAACTCTTTTTGTTTAAAATACCTCGTTCAAAGGTCAATTTCCGAGCATGGGTCAATGAAGAAGACATTTCCGTAATGGGTTCCATGCGTTCAGATTTTGATGGAAGCTATTTCGGTTCAAGAAGGAATTTTGACTTTGAAACGGGACCAAAGATGGGCAAGCAAGTTAGCATGCAGCTTCCAAAGATTTTGCAGAATTTGGATTACGGTGACATTGATGATGATGATGATGATCGGTTGAAGAAGAATGGGAGCGGTTTAGATGATTTACTCCAAAATGTCCAAGCTTCAGCGCCAAATTCACAGCGAAACTCAACTGTTGCATCCCCTGATGTTGCTGAAAAACACGCTCAAGACGGTAGCTTTAATACCAATTCTACCGACAAAATGGTATTGCTTTCAATTCTCTTGTTTATTCTTAACTTTCTTCTGAAATTATGGTGTAGTTCCATGTTATCATCATATACATTTACGGGTAAAAATTGCACACTAGATGCTTGACACTAGAGTATAATAACCTCCTTACCCTAGATGCTTCAATACCCTGTGTTTCTATCTAATTTAGCAATGTCTGGACGAACATGAATGAGCACGAAAACTTGAACATCTCGACATTTTCATAGCCAGTATGCACTTTTTTCATTGTTCGCATATCTTTTTGCAATTATTTACGCAATTGGGTTTTGCACCTAGGCGCCCCCGTATTGTAATTGGCTGTATTCTTTGTCAAGATACATATCTTTCGGGAAAAATCTTTTATGTTACGTTCGGTAGGATGGTAACACTTGACTAGAGGTCACAGTCACCAAGTTACCGTCTATACTATGGTATCGTTTTCAATTCCTTTAATGTAGTCTGGATTTAAATAGTAGCATTTTTATTTATCAGTTAAGATACACATTAGGGTGTACCTCTCCCCTTTTAACCCACCCAACTCATCAGGAGTTGAACACGCGACCTCCCACAGGAAGGTGTGCCTTAACCATTGAGTCATTCCCTAGGGGACCAGTAGCAGCTTTTGTTTGCCGCTAAAACTAGACTAAAGATATTGGAAATGGTTATAGCTTTAGCCCTCTCAACTTCGCAATATTTTATAATTCGCTAAAATCTAGGACGTCTTACATATATGAGGCTGAGTTTTGCTCCATTTTGGTCAGAAATACGCGTTACTGTAAAGCCTTTGTTTATTTTCAAATGAATCCATTTTAATGTATTGAAGTGTATGCTTATTATTCCCGACATGTGCATCATTACATCTAACTATACGAGACTTCCAAACCAATCTCTCTTTAAACATTAAAACGTACGTACTTTGAATTTGATCTGCATCGTTACAGGTTTGAGAACGCAACGGAGAATAATGAACAAACATGAAATGGTTTGCGGAGGGAAATACGAGGGGCTCTTGATTTTGTTTGTACGACGAGAAAATGGAAGTGAACAAAATGAAGTCGATTTTCATTGGCTGCGCGTTAAAGCTGTTGCATGATAGAAGTTTTAACATGTATTTGATGCATAAAAGTTGAGGATCAAAGAGTGAAGGTGTTGGAAAATGTTTGATGGGTTGTTCTGTAACACAAATATATGTTTTTTTTTCTGCATTTGGAACTCTGTTAATTGAGTTATATAATTGGTTGTAGTTAGATATTAGATAATGTAAAGTTGATATGATAGGCATTTCATAGAGATTTGGCATCTCTGACTCCATCAATGAACAAAAAGAATGAATTGAAGGGCCAAGAGAAAAGGATAGATATGGTGTTATGAATTGTTGCACAAATGAATGATAAGATATTGGTTAGTTGTTGGCTACCTTCTTTTGTTTTTTTTTTCTTATTTTTTATTTAAAAGCTAATTTGGTTTTTGAACTTTTTTAGGGGAAATTGCGGATAACTACCATGAAGTATACACGTTTGGCACTTAACTACCCTAAACTATTCTTTTAACACATGACTATCCTCAACTATCCCAAAACTCATTCTGTTAGTTAAGTTTAACGAAAATTTTCATTTAAGTGATCATGTGCAATACATTAATAAAATTTCCATAAT
>JAYMSZ010001129.1:0-15442 GCA_036897665.1 Pelargonium citronellum | reverse complement strand
ATATTTGCTGACGTGGAGGTAAGTGACCTACACTAGCAGGTCATTTGGACCAAATCCAAAATTTTAAAAAGTACAGGAGTCAGACCAACTAAAAAAACTACTCGAGGGCCAACTCCATAGTTTCAACAAGTACAGGTACAATAGTGATAATTTACCCAAAAATCAATAAAAAATACCCAATTCGATCAATCAAATTCATTATATTGAACAACTCGATCAACAAACCGGTCCAATTTATAAAACATCCCAACAAAGAAGAGAGACAAAGAGGGCAGGCATGGTGGTTCCATAGTAGTAGCTTATACTAGTACTCCTGGTACCTAGTGATCCTCAAAACACACCTTCCATCAAATCCTGACCGTCCATTTGACCAGCTCTCTCTCTCCTTCTCTCTCTCACTCTCTCTGTTTCTTTATTTATTCTTTTGCTTCATTGCATGGAATTCTCCTCCAACTGCAACACAAAAACAAAACAGAAACAGAAACAGAGAGAGTCTTGGCTCTGTCTCTGCCTTTGGCCTCCAAAACTGATTTGTTATCAAAATTCAGCTCTCCAATGGCAATCACTAGCACCAACCCATCCGATTTTTTTCCATTTCAATCCGATTCACTTCTCAAATCTCAAGATTTGGTCACCAGTCATGTTCATGTGCTCACAATATTTGGCAAAAATTTCAGATTTTAATTGCCACATCTGATTTCGTGATCTGCTCCAACCATTTTACCAGATTCGACCCTTTCTCGATCTCAGATTAGTTTCTTGCAAAATGTGCATCATTTCAATTTAGCTCTCTGAATTTTTGTTTTTGTTCGAGCTTTTTTATTATTATTATTAATATTATTATGATTAGATCAATCATGGAAGCTGATAAATTTGTGTGCAAGTTCTGCAACAAGAAGTACCCTTGTGGCAAGTCTCTGGGAGGACACTTGAGGTCTCACCGGCTCGCCAGAGCCGCGGAGGTAAATAGGAGAATTCAATTCGAACCGGTCAGGCCTAAGCCGAAGGTCTCAGCATTGAATGCTCTGAGCGGGTCTGAAGCTTATGTTTTGAGGGAGAATCCGAAGAAAACGAAGCGATTTGCTGATTCTGGAGGCGGGTCTGTGCAGCAAGAGAGGTTTTGTAAGGAATGTGGCAAAGGGTTTCAGTCCATGAAAGCTCTGTGTGGACACATGGCTTGTCACTCTGAGAAGGTGACTATGGTGATGAGCAAGTTTTGTTCTTATGATGATGATGATGATGATGATTGTAGTGTTTTTGATGAGAAGAAGAAGGAGAAGCATGGAGTGATGGTGATGGACAGCCAATCTGATACTGAGACCTCGTCAGCTCCAAGGAGAGGGAAGAGATCTAAGAGAGTAAGGTATAAGAATCTTGAATTTAACTCTAATGGATCATCTTCAGTTTCTGAGATTGAACAAGAACAAGAGGAAGTTGCTATGTGTTTGATGATGTTGTCTAGAGACTCTAGTTATGGGAAGAGTCTGAATTTGGTTAATGTTAGTTCTAATTTTGCTGATCAGTCTTCTGATAACAATTCTGTTGTGTTGGAGGCCAAATCTTCCTCCATTGACATGAAGCTCATGAGTGGTTTCAATTTCAAATCCACTCATGAGGTTGTTGCTGGTGGTACTGAGAATAATTCAGATTCTGGGTACTTCAGAAATGGCCCCAAGAATGTTAAATCAGATGTTTCTGTTGATGGGTTCGCGAGAAACTGTGGATTCGGAGGATTCAAAGACGGGTTTGAGTCATTGGATCAATTGGGGAAAAGAGGCAGCAAAAAGCTCAAACATTTGAAGAAAGAATCAGCAATTGACTCTACTAGAGGGGAAGGTTATGATCGAGTTCGCGTAGCTTCGAAGACTGGAAATGGCAATGCTTGTACTGATCCGAAGAGTACCAAATTGCTGCGGTTTACGATCCATTGCAAGAGCTTCAATAGAGCTAAGCATGGCTGCTCTGAGTCCATATGTGAGAGTGGTGAAAACAGCATTGAAGCTGATTCGTTTTCGGGTCCAAATCATTGTAGTACTAAAGCTAAGGTCAATAAGTACAGAAACATGAGCAGTGATCAAGATTTAGGCAAAGCCAAGAAGAGATTGTTGGGGACAAAGAAGAGTAAAGGCCATGAGTGTCCAATATGTTTTAGGGTTTTCAAGTCAGGCCAAGCATTGGGAGGTCACAAGAGGTCTCATTTCATAGGAGGTTCTCATGATGACAGAACTGTGGTGGTCTTAGCCAAGCAAGATGTCCCAGAAATTTCAGGCCTAATTGACCTAAACCTCCCAGCTCCAGAGGACAGTTGAGAACATGCAACATTCATGGAAAAGTAGGTTCTAAGCATCAAGAAGCATGAGCTTGCTGGTGGGTTTTCACTGTCTTCATCACTCTAACATGACAGCATCTTTTCGCGCCGCGAAGGAGGCAGCTTCAGGTACAAGGTTTTTTTGTTTTACAGAATCTGTGATTGTTTTTGTTTTACAATTGTCATGTTCTTGGCTTGTCAGTTTTTGATTTTTCTTTGATTCTTGTTGCATTATGAGAAATGTTACTAAATGAATGCTACTATATATATGTTGCTTGGTTCTTGGTTCTTGCCTGTGTTTTGGATGCTTTTGCTGCTGCTTTATGTCAGATTGGTTGATCTTTTTGGAAGCTAAATCAACAAGCAATAGTGAATTCTATATTCAACTTTCACAATGATCTAACTTTTGCTTTCAATCTTTATGTCCCCAAGTGTTTTGTGAAACCTAGAGCACAGGACCACACCTATGCCAATATGGCTTGTTTGTTACATAAAAAGTGTCATTTTGAAGGTTGGGAGAGAAGTTTCCTTAAAGCCCCAAACAGTGTATTCACATTTGCATCTACATGATTTGTTTCTTTAGAAGTGCCTCTTTATAGGCAAAAACAAGAACAACCCTCCTTCAACTTCATCCATGTCGGTCGTCTTGTCCACCCCTTGTGCCCTAGACAAAAATGTTGTGCCCTACTTCAGTAGTTAACGATTACTTGACATACTAGTTTAGCTAGATTTAAGTTTAACACAACATTCAAGTTGATTTGATCTTTGGTTTATATAGCACGTGCAAAACTCGTTGTGCTGTTTGTCTACACGCGATAGATGACTTTAAAATGTACTGATCCAAAGAACGGTTTGGAGTAAAGTTTAATCCAATATCTAATCTAATTTGATCTCTTAGTTTTATAGCATGTTTGTGTTGCCTTTTTGTTAACTATTGATACACATGCATAACTTGTAACGTTGTTTTCTACATATAAGAAATTAAGAGTTGGAATAGAGTTTAATATGGAAAAACAAAAGTAGTGTTCGCGTTTTCTGTTTTGGTGATTTAATTTAGGCCTATTGGCAATCAAGAAGAGGAATATATACACACACACATATTCCATTTGGCGTAAAGTTAATCTAACATGTAGTTGTAGTAGATTTGTTTTATGATTTATATAATTCCTGTTCTATTTTTTGTTAATTTTTTTATCCATGCGCGAGGAAATAATGGGTTGTAGTAGAATATAATAAGGAAAAAGTACAAAAGAAGTGTTGCCATTTTGTTTTGGTGATTTAGGTGTATTGGCAATGAAGAAGTAGAACAAGATATGAGATCTTGAGTTTGGGTTGTTGGTTGGGCAACTCTTGAGTTTGAAGGTCAATTTAGGATAGTGGAATTGTGAGGAATCAAAGTTGATGCACTTTTATTTTTCCCATTTATTAGTAGAAAGAGTGAGTTAGTGAAATGTGGCTCAAATCAAGGTGGTGGTTGTAAAGTCACCAACCATTAAACAAACACAAACAACAATCCATCTTACTTGCTACAAATGTAATTGTGTGTGTGTATACTATTTTTATGTCTCTTTGGAAGTGTTGTGAAAACTTTTTTTTTCTTCCACTATTTCATTTCCAAGTCCATTTTTCATATTCTATTCCCTTTGTGTTGATGTGATTTTATGAGAGGGTCAGTTGTGAATTGCTAACATCATGTTGAATCTAACAACCACTTGTTGAGAAGAGAATCAACCATTATTATGCCAATAGAATTAGTATTAGGTCATGTGGGGATGGAGGGATCATCTTGCATCATGTTGGATCACAAGTCACTCATGGAGTTCACCAAACTCTCATGAGTTTTTAGCTTGATCCACTTTTCACTGTACAATTGAAGCCACGGTGTAAAAGTAAGACTAGAATGTTAATTTAAATGATCTAATGAGTTAATTATAGATTATTAGGTTAATATGACCGGTGTGACAACACCGATTTTAGAAAGAATTGTACCAGTTCACTCACTAAACTACAGCTAAATTGAAAAAATATTGTAAAACTCTCAAAGAAAAAACTTTCTTTTTATTTGATTATCAAATGACATCACCTTTTGATTTCAATTCATAGGAAGATCGTGAAAGTCACCATTTGAATGGTTCAATGGATAAATGTGATTAGTGTCGTAATAAAGAACCATATCGGTTCTTGTTCATCTACTAAATGCAGCCAAATTGATAACTCCAGTAGGATCATGAAAATATCCATGGATTAAAAACTTCTCCTTTATTTGGTTATTGCATGACATTACCTTTTTTCTTCATAATCTATAAAAAAATCTCAAGCCTTTATTGTCATGTATCTCATAATATGATTCTTATTATTAACTTCAATTCTATGAATTTTTTATAGTGTTTTTAAAGTCTGTCACCGACTCACAATAAAACATTCGCACTTAAGTTCACTAAACCACAATTTAACTTTAGTTTTAAGTAGGACCCACTTAGGTAGAATGGAGGATAGCTGAAGTGGGAAGGAATGTTTGTTTGCTAGGTTAAGCCATCCACACACATATACATACACAAATATATATAATTATATATCCACCTAAAGATGTAATGATGGGAAGTTTCTATATGTGTTTTGAAGAAAGCCTGAAACTGTTCATTGATGATGTAAATAGTAGTGAGTGGATGCCAGCAAAAATTGGCTTCAAAGCCATAAGAAGCAATGAAACTGAAAACAAGTTTTTATAGATTTTTTATTCTCTCTCTTGAGGTTTTTTTAGCTTTGGTCAGTTGGGATGGAAGTTTCATTCCCTTTTTTGCAAAAAAAATGTGGCTAAATTTGGGCAACAAAACAACTTCATCATAAAGTCATATTGAAAGAATAATGTGGAGATCATTCTCATTTTGGGTACTTTGGAAATGTGAGTACCTTCTAATTTAAAGAAGAAAAAAGAGAGGTGCCTATTACAATTTGATCAAAGGGATCAGGTGGTGGTAACCCACATTATTGTGTCCAATTGTTAAAGTGGTCTTGAGTTTGGTTGTAAAAAGATTTCAGAAAGTGGGATACAAATTATGGTTGATTACTGTATAAATATTGGTTAAACAGTTGATGTGGGTAGAGAACTAATAAACACGTGAATGGAATGGGTTGAAATTTAGTCTGGACACTCAACAAGGGGTAGTAGTTGAAATTCATAGCGTAACCGTGAGCTAAGATGTTTGGGGTCATTTTGATGACATTTGAGTAGGTAGTTTGAACGTTTTAATGCTTTCAGATATAATTTAAATAGTTGGGTAATTTTATTTTATTTTATTGTTATTTCTCATTAATATTAGGGTATTATTTCATTATATATTTAGCCATCAACTATTTGTTGACTCAACCAAAAAAAAATATATACTCAAACTGGATTTGAGCTGGTGAACCACATATACAAATTAATGTAATAGATATGAATGTTAAATCGTGATGTGTCAAACTCATGTATACTTCGTTGAAACTCGTCATATTAACTCTATGTTTGGAATCATATATTGTTATTTGTTGTATTGTTCCTATCAAACATATGGATCAAATTGTAAGTTTTGTATGGTGATGGAAAATTTGTCTACATCATGTAAATTTGATGAGAGTCACTAGAAGTGCTACATAGAGTATCTTATCTTCCTTCCACCAAAATAAATACTCTAAAAACTCATATAGGATAATGTTTTGTGTAGTGACTCAAAAGGTACTTTTGGTATCACTTTAATTTCAAACATATATATATAGCTAAACCATATGTAACATTTGAAAAGATGATCTAATCCAAAACTTGTTCAATTGATGAGCCTACAAACTATGTTACAATGGCCCAAAAGAAGAGGAGGGTGTGGTTTGGTCTTGGGCTTCACATGGGCCTTCAGGCCCAACCCATTTCCCATTGGATCATTTGCATTTTGTAGAAATATAATTAAATTGGGTCCCACACTAGCTGATCACTGACAGTTCATCATGTGGGACCTTTATATCATGTCCTATTCAACTGTTTTATGATATTTATTTCAGTGAATTAATGGGCCTTGCAGATAGATTTGGTCAACCCATTCGCCTATCCAGTGGGCCCATCTTGATGGGCCTTATGAGTTCTGTTCAGTACTTGACCCACCTCCAATTTCTCAAATCACGCCTTAACGCAAAAACTATTCCCTCCGTCCCAAAATGAGTGTCTTGTTTGTCTAAATTTTTTGTCTCAAAATGAGTGTCCAGTTTCTACTTTTAGGTTATTATATTATTTTTTTCCCATATTACTCTTATCACTTATACACTGCACATGGGTGCACATGGATGTAGGTAGAAAAGTGAGGGTAATATTGAAAACACATTAAATTATCCAGTAATCCTTAATTTTTGCAAAAAATAGAAACAAGACACTCATTTTAAGACGGTGGAAGTAGTAGATTTCTAATTTTGTTAAAATAAATTAGCTTCATTTAGTTAATTATTAAAGACTAGGAAAATTAAAATACATATACTAAAGAGAACAAGGATGCTAAGACAATAAATTGTTTGCTTAGACTAAATTACCTGTTAAGTTATAACACTTCATTAATTGAAATGATTAGATCCGGTGGATGAATCAGCCTCCACAATTTCTCTTGGATGGGTGAAAGCAAATTTTAATATGGTGATAACATATACTCCTTCCGTCTCAAAATTAGTGTCCTATTTGTCCAAAAAATTTTGTCCCAAAATGAGTGTCCTATTTCTGTTTTTAGGTTATTATATTATTGTTTTTTCCATATTACTCTTATCACTTATGCACTGCACATGGATGTAAGTGGGAAAGTGAGGGTAGTATTGGAAACACATTAAATTATTTAATAATTCTTAATTTTTGCAAAAAAAATAGAAATATGACACTCATTTTGGGACGGGGGTAATTAGTTTGACTTAAGTTAAGTCAAAACTAACTTTAATTAAATTCTTTATTCTCTATACCAAAACATAATCATAACGTATATATATGTTGGTTTGGCTTAAGTCATGATAATAAGAGTTTGTCACCACATTAAAATTCAGACATCAATTCAAATGAATTTATGGAAAGAAACACAATTTGATGGATTTAAATATTTTGATGAGATGTCACAATTTTATTAATGATTTAAATCAAATCAGATGTTTCAAACTAAAAAAATAAAATAAAGTACGTTGATTTAAATTGACTTAATTATTCGATGCAATCATATTTTGAATTCAACGATAAATTTAATTCGATTAGATTCCTAAACGAGTCTAATCGAACTATTTTAAATTAAATTGAATTTCAAATACTGTAAGCTATGAGATATATGAAAGTAAATATCAAGGGGTTGGGGTTGCCGACACAGAAGTGAAAACTCAACCCCACCTAACTGCTTATACCTAACTCCCTAACGGCCACCGCCGATGAATTGCCATAACACCAAATACTTGGCGAGGAATTGAGCGAATAAACGATCTCCCGCATTTGGCGCCTTGAAATGCGGCGCTTTAACCGAGTCACCGCCAAATTGCGGTGGAGATTTACATGCAGGGGTAGGGGACAAGGACACGTGTAGGGCGGAGAGTGGGTGGACGCAACTGAAAACTACACCACATGTTGTTGTTATGGAATGATTAATTTTCACGCGCTTTTGCTTTTGGATTCAGATGCATCTCATCTTTGAAAGTGACCTCCTAAATCTTACCTTTTTCTTCTTCTTTTTTTTTCACTGATAATAAAGTTTAAAAATAATTAAAAATTACTTATGTACTTTTTTGAGTTTTGGAATTGGCTAAAACTTATTGTTTGGTTTTATTTTAATATTAATAAAGGTGTTTTAATGGAATATAGCGACTCGTCAACCACTTATAATCAATTAAATTATGTCGTTTAAATGATAGATACGTTACAATTGAAATTTGACATTTTTTACGTTAATTAAAAGTGCATTTTATTGGTATTGATTTATATTAATTATTATTATTATTCGTTTTGAAGAAAACTCTCAAGTTATTGTCGAGTAAATTCCATAATTAGCATTGATAATGAGTTTGAACATTTTCATTGACAAAATAACTCCACATATGAAATACATTCATTAATAGAGGTTGACCAAAGAAAATGAGAAAAATCTAAATTTTGAGAATTGTTTTGAGTTTCTCATGTGGAAAAAGGAAATTGTGGGAGAGTCTCACTTGTAATATTTTCAATAGTAAAATGAACACACGGATGAAAAAGCTAAAGCAGAAATATTTAGGATCTATGAAGTCCGTCTCTCCACTTGTGTATTTATTTGTGCCTGCTTTTCTCGCCGTAAATGCTTTATTTTTATGAGCTAACAAGAAATATGAAGCACCAAAAACAATACTGATCACTATATATATTTGTTTCAATATATAAATACTTCATGAAAAAAATGCATGCATAAAAATTTAGCTGATTTACCAAACAAGGTTCAAGTTAAAGAACCATAACCACAAGAACTCAGTGATATTTGAATTAGGAATAAATAGCCTACGCAACATAGCAGTTAATGCAACAAGTTATTATAAAATCAATGATAAAGTTTCCAAATAGTATGTAGTATGTAGTAGTCCTATATATATTCTATATATCAACTTGAGCCTTCTACTGCATATGACTAGACAACGTACTCACATGGTGTAGGTGTGTGGTAGAGCAATAAATATAGATCCACAATATATATATATATATATATGCATGGCTGCGAAGTGAACATGTAGCTAGCAAAGCATGCGCGCCAGAACCAGAAGGACGGGCCGGTTTGTGTTAAGGTTTTGAAGTTTTCGTGTCGACTCGGACTCATGCATGCTCTTTCTTAATTCACTGTTGTATCAAAATTCACAAGAAAAGTGAGCTACAACTACAAGAAAAAGGTTTGTTTTAAATGAAAGGTGAAAAGGGAAAAGGAATTGAATGAATATATAAAAGGTACTCAACACTCAAATCTTAATGAAATCAATATGGAAAAAGTAGCCCTCAACTCAGTTCCACGCAACTCACCAGTGCCGACCGACAAAGTAGATCAATTTTAATACTGCTACTAACTCTATCTAGCTATACCTACAATTCATAGCATACGACAAATAAGTTTGTGTATACATAAATCATTATATTTTATACATGATTTTGTGTGTACAAAATTAAAGGATAATATTTTTATGAGACGTCACACTCGTTGACGTGAAAATATATGTAAATTATTATTCACAAATCTTTAATGATAAGAGTATTAAATTGTCGATAAGACGATACCACGTCGTTTATATGAAAGACAAAAGTATTTAAATAATTGTGTATGATTTTGTGACAATAAAAGAATCAAATTATCTATGAGATGCCACCACATCGTGAGCGTGAAAAGAGAGTATATAAATTATTATGTATGATTCTATGATAATAAAAGGATAAAGTTGTCTATGAGATGATAGATGATACACCGTCTCGTTTATGTGAAATAAAAACAAGTATTCAAACCATGTCATAACTCAAGCTACAACCATAAGATCATCGGATTGTCGGATGAAATGCAATGTCATTCATGCAATATATATATATATACTCTATGATGATAAAAAGAATCATATTGTGAATGAAATGTCACTTCATTTACATGCAAAAACACGTGAAATCAATACATTTTCTCAATCTTCTCCTTAATTAGAAGCTAAAATTATATAAGTGAAGGATCCATAAATAGTCCAAACTATATATACAATATGTAAAAATATATATCTAGCTTGGTGATGAATGATCACTTCAATGCTGGCCTGCCTATCTCTCTACATATACATATATATAGTTAACCATGAAAATATAGGGTGACAATGATGATGAGTCAAATGCATGCAAGAGCTAAATGTGTTGTTCATCATGAATATATATATTTACAAATGATATCGAACTCAAAATATAGGGAATGGGATCTATATATAAAACCGATGGTATGTACTTCTAACTAGGAAATATCAGATTAGTCACCTGGAAATATAGCAGGTAATTAGATCAAGTAAAGCTCGATCCACCGATTTCTGGCGTGCTTCATTATATATATATATTGAGAGTAATGGCCAAATACTCCTCCATAATAAAGGTTATAATTATATATATAACATGGAATTTATTCCAGCCTTCCATAATAGCCATATATATATATGGATGTCATTGCTCCATATATATATATATGTTCAATTACCTGCACCCAACACAATTATACTAATGTTATTTGAGTCCATAATGATTTTCACCATGTATATATAATTGATAGTTTATAGTAATACATTTGATATGTTTTGATGCTGAAAAAGTCACACAGAATACAATAGAGTGGTGCAATTATAATTAAATTAGTTAGGTGATCAATTCTTTATTATTTATAATTACTTTTTACTCACTTTTCTTACTTCAGACTTTTCTTAAAGTTCAAATCACAACCTTAAGGAGATTCCAAGGTAGGAAAGCAAAATCAACCCTTTAATTACACCTTAAATCTCTCGAAAGCAGCATTTGAATTATGTTCAAATGTTGCAATCACCTAGCAATATTTAATAGTCGAATTTGTCACTCTCCTAACGGCTAAAATTTCAGATCAACCAGAAAATATTTATAGTGTAAATACACAGCAATGCAAGTATGAAACAAGTCATATAAGGTTCAGATATATATGGTAGGTACCAATTATTGGAACCCTCCAATAAGGACAGTACTACTAGCAAAAGTACAAACCAACTTGATGAAAAAAGCTAAGGGCCATACAAGAATTTGTGGTTATAGTGAAATATAGGAGGAGCCGAATAAGCTCAAAATTATGATCCACAATTCAACACATTCCAGCAACCATCACTACAAGTTTAGTTTCTTGATTAAAGTTGCTTCATATACCCCACCCTTTTATGAGTAAAAGCTGGTTGAATGCTTGATAAGGGAAAATAATGGAGTGAGCAATTATCAAGATAAGGTAGGCAGTAGTAGTACTTCTCCACAATCACATAATATGCAGCCATATGCATAGTAGTAGACAAGTTGATGACATGCCAATGTGGACAGTGTTGTCAATGATGTATGACGGATGACACAACACAGCAATGCAAGTAGATCATATTATAATATTGGCCTACAAAATGATCCATATATATTCACGGGAAAATTACACGTACCTATCCTAGCTATACTTGACACCTTTTGCACCTGGATACCCTCTCATTACACGTACCTACCTTGAACTTTTCAGAGTCAATTTTTAGGCTTGAGAGTTAGGATTTTGTTACTTAAAATCACCGGGTTTGGGTTCTTGTTTGGTTGAAATTAGGCATGTGAGTAAGGATTTTGCTAAGGTTTTGATTTAAGTTGAGTTTTGCTTTCTAGATTGCTCTAAAAATTGAACTTTGGAAAGTTCAGGGTAGCCACACGTAAGGGTTAAAAAGGGTATAGTTCAGGATAGGTACGTGTAATTATCCCTATATTCATTCAAATCATGAGGATATGTATAACTTCCAAGTGTGTATTCCTATGTGTGTCTTAGAAATGTACAATATTAACTGACTTATTGTTTTATAAATAAATAGAAATCAAACCACGCATTTTGAGACAGAAAAGTATATGTTATTATCTAGATATACTATATGGTCAACAAGTAATTAAGAATCATACATATGTTATTATGATGGTGGGATTTGACGGAGTGATAATCATTGTGGTCCATAGATTTAGATGCTGAAATAATTGGTTTGATTCAATGAATCAAATAATTAGTTGAAGAATTTTCAGTTTTCAGAAAATGGAGAAACCTTTGATGACTAGTTCTCTTTAGGAATCTTTCTACACAGTACACTATAGGCAGAGAATGGAGATAACAATCATACCCTCTTTTTCTAAAATGATTGATATATTGCAAATATTTTGCAATGAGATACCAAAGTATTTAATTCAAGATTTCTTCCCTCATTCCCTCAAAATTCTTAGCATCACATTCGTGCGTCCCTACCCGACTTCATGAACTTCAGTTAATTAATCTAGGTTTTGGACCAAAGTATCTACTTATAAAAGGGAATCCTTCATTATGGAGTCTAATGACATAACACTTTTCGACAAGTTCGCATGATCAAATTCATTTACTTGTATTATAATTATTCTTTGCTATAAAATTAAAACAAAATTAAGCCAAGTGCATAAAGATGTTCATACTGACTATGAAAATGTCTAGACAAATTAACGTGATTGAGCGCGAAAGCTCAAACGTCTAGACATTTTCATAATCATTCTGGGTTTTTTTCATTGTTTGCATGATTTTGTGCAATAATAAGGTTTCACATAATAACTAAAGTCTTATAGAGAGTACCATATATTTCTTGTAATGATCAGTTGCGCATTGCAGGAGGCACAATGTCCCCAAGGAGTCCTTGATTCATTGCAAGTTGAAGCTGTGGAGTTGGCCCAGCAGTGTGCAGCACATGAGATTGAGATTGATCTCCTGCTTGATAACCTGACGATGAGGACACAAGTTGAGGTTGCAATTGCGATTGTGTGGAGAGACTAGTACTTCTAAGAGGACTTTCTCTTGGAAGCTGAACTGATCCTACTCCTGGATGATTGTAAAACTGTGAGATTGGGGCATTCAATTGCCCGGCTGCAAATGCTGCAGCTTCGTGTGTACTAATAACTCCTCCTCGAGGGAACCCAACTGTGTGATGACAGTGTTGGCCTTCATAGGTTGTAATTACAGTAGTGGGATCTTTGGAGCACCTTTCCACTCTCTTCTTCACAGTACATTTGCTATTTGTGCACCGATAATAGCTCCTGCACGTACATGAGGAGTTATATTATGCGTCACATTTATCTGATTACATATATACTTGTGTAATCATGAGGTCTTGATTCAAGAGAAATTCATATAGTTGTGCTAATTAAGAATTAAAAAAAGTCAAAACATCTATGATGTTGTATAAAACTGGTATAACTTATGAGGATAGATCAGCAAAACTATAAAGGAAAAGTTGCTTACTATATATAGTTATGGTATATGATATCATCCCAAATTATTGGCATCTCTTGGAAACTATAATCATGAAAGCATATTGAGAAAGAAAAGTTGGAGAAGAACAAAGAAAGTAGGGTAAGCAACTCTTTGAGCCATCCATCCAAATGATCAAATTGGAATGGAATATGGAAAGTTTGAATGATTTCTGTACACACACTCTTTGGAGAAAGCTGATCAAGAAATAGAGAGAATGGGAATATATATATTTAGCTGTATATTTAAAAACATCTCAAGTACTTGTAACCCTAGTTATGCAAGAAAATTGATCAAAAGTGGATATGAAGATGTCAATTTTGGTTTTTGAGGGTAGTAGTGACCACAGACCTAGGGAATGGACTATTTTTAACAGCTTTCTGTCCATATTTTCTCCACCGGTAACCATCTTCAAGATGATCAACTTCACTTTTAGTCACAAATGCAAAACGCGGTTGCCGGATTCGCTTTTGCCCCTTCTTTTTTACAACCTTACTCCTACAAAAGATGTTACCTACATTTATCAGCAAATTAAGAACAAAATGTTGAATAAGTAACATTTTAAGCAAGCTGATCATGTTACAACATATATTATTATTATAATAAATAAACAATATTTATTTACTTTGGCACTTAAACAACTAAACTTATTCACAGTAAAACGGAAAACAGATACTAACAAGAAACTACATCTGTTTTCTTATCAATCAATACTACAATATCTCACTAAATTCTGCATTAAATAAATGTGAGTAAAAAGAGTGTCCCATAAGAAACCTAGCTAAAGGAAGCTAGCTAAAATGTCATAAGCTATTTTATCATTAAATCAATCATTTATGCACCGATCAAGCCACTATAGCTATATGTAAATAGAGTTGAAATATATGCATTGTGTATGCACATATGAGAATGAAACAATAATAGCTGTGTTTAGCATTTCATGTGAAATAAATGCATAGTTATGAAGCATAATACGTTCTATCTACAGTTAATTAAGTTTAAAATTTTGGTATAAACATTGCCACTCACCATTTTGAAGAGCATGAAAGATGGAAAGTACATGTGGGTAGCTCAAACATTAAAGCATGCACTAATTAACACACCCTTACACTATAGGAAAGGACATGATACCAAACTCCACATTTGGATCAAAAACTCAAAATAACCCAACCACTGTATAAGTTAACCTAATTAACACAACCATTTTTGTGAGCCACAACAAAATGAACATTACAATATTATAATCATATGAAAGCCAAAAATATAAAGACAAGAACAAGAAACACTGTATAAGTTAACCTAATAACAACACTATATGAAACTTTTTAACATATAGAAACAATATGTCATGCAAGTTACAGACAAAATAACAGATTTGAGCAATCCTGTGTAGATTACATGAATAGCTACATCTAAGAATATTCATTTTCACATTCATATTCATATTCACAGTTCGTGCTTATGTAATTAATTAGTGTTAAAACTTAAAAGCAATGTGTAAACGAAAGAAGAATCTAAAATCGCATGCTTTCTCAGTATTCTCACTTTTGTGGTGCATTTGATGTAATTTGGGAGAAAACAGGGGCCTGAAAACAACAAAAGTGAGTCCGGAAAGCGTAAAAAGGTTAGAGCACGCCATTCTCGCCGCTATTGCGGCGGTGCTCAAGGGGTAGGAAGCAAGGTTAGCGAAAATGCCCCTCAAATAACCTTAATTTGTATTTCAGGGCCTGCATTTACAAAACATTATGAAATGGCCCCCATATTACTCTCTCTCCCACTTGCATGAATGAACAAACAATATCTAGACCGTACGGACGCGGAATTGCACTCTCTTGACTCCTCTCCGTTAGCCCCAAACAGAGGAACGCGATTCTCGCATTCCTTGACACTTGTAAAACCGAAATAACCGCGTTGTTTGAGCTAAATTACGATTTAGTCCAATCCATAACGCTAAACACGTCGGATTGGGGGAATATATATATGTATATACGTATATATGTATGTACGTATGTATGTTTGTGTTCGGGACAATTATACTTTTCATTTAAACATTTGAGCAACATGTCAAATTTTACATTTCAGCTAAATAATGTGGTTTGATTCGCTTAGGTTC
>JAYMSZ010001128.1:0-15443 GCA_036897665.1 Pelargonium citronellum | reverse complement strand
GGACAAAAAATTTAGACAAACAGGACACTCATTTTGGGACGGAGGGAGTATAATATTTTATGCCTCCTAGGGGTGTCAAGACACACATTTTCACGTAGGAGGTCGTGGGTTCAAATCACATTGCGTCGGGTGGGGTTTAGGTTAAAAGGGGGGAGCTACCTCCTATTGTGTAGCTCAACTTTTTAAAAAGTAAATTTTTTTTTTTTTTATCTTAAATTAATAATATATTTCTTTTATGAATTTGAACACAATATTTTTGGGCCTTTTCGAGTATGGGCCTCTGAAAAATTCAGTACAGACAAGTAAACATGGGCCTTGTTGGACCAAATACCAAAAATATTTATATTATCATTTGGCGGTTCAAATCCGCAGCATCACACACAAACATATCCCACGGATAATCCGGCGGGAACCGCGAATCCGAAATCCCGCCAACCAAAAACAGCTTTACCATTTAAATCACTTAATTTTCCCGCGGCCGAAACCGGACCGAACCCGCACCCGGACCGATAAATAAGCCCTAACCGCACTCACTCCTCTACCTTCGATTTTTGCCTCCACAAGTCGTCTTCTTCAATTTTCCCTCTCCCTCCAAAACCCTAACCCTAGTCCATAACCAGATTGCCCGAGCTCAGTTCAAGATGCTCGAACTCAGGCTCGTCCAAGGTTCTCTTCTCAAGAAGGTTCTCGAGTCCATCAAGGACCTGGTGAACGATGCCAACTTCGACTGTTCTGCTACTGGATTCTCGCTCCAGGCCATGGATTCCAGCCACGTGGCTTTGGTGGCTCTGCTCCTCAGATCCGAGGGGTTTGAGCACTACCGCTGCGATCGTAACATCTCCATGGGCATGAATCTCAACAACATGTCCAAGATGCTCAAGTGTGCCGGAAATGATGACATCATCACCATCAAAGCTGATGACGGCAGCGACACAGTTACATTCATGTTTGAAAGCCCTAGTAAGTTCTGGTTTCAACAAATTTCTGGTTTATTGACTTCAGTGTTTATGTTCTGTTGTTTGAATTTGGAGGTTTAGGGGTTTTCTCTTTATCAGGTTTTAGTGTTCTGTACTCATTTGGAGTCTTGGCTATTTTGCGTATTTGTTTTCATATATTTCTAGTAGTAATTAATTTGTTGGGAGACGAGCAAATGCTTGAACAAGAAATAAGATTATGCATAATAAGAAATTGAACAAAATTGGGCGTTTGAAATGTAGTTGATCTCCTCACATGCTTGTTCTGTTTTCTCAGCCCCCAAATCAGATATTGTGCAAAATATTATTAAATTATGGACATAATTTTGTAATTTCCCATTTTTATGACTCTTAGTTGACATTATTTTCCCTTTGTTGTGGTGAATGATTGATTACAGCACAAGATAAAATTTCTGATTTCGAGATGAAATTGATGGACATTGATAGCGAGCACCTCGGGATTCCTGAAGCTGAATACCATGCTATTGTGAGGATGCCTTCAGCCGAGTTTGCTAGAATTTGTAAAGATCTTAGCAGCATTGGCGACACTGGTATTGTACAAGTGTTGATATATACATATGAATTTCTATATTTTTTTCAATCATACTGCTGATGAAAGTCGTGGATTTGGATTGATGTGTTGCAGTTGTGATCTCTGTTACGAAGGAAGGTGTCAAGTTTTCCACTAGAGGTGACATTGGTACTGCAAATATTGTGTGCAGGCAGAATACTACAGTTGACAAGGTTTGTTCTTGCAGCTTAATGCCTGTATTATTTTACAGGTCCAACTAACCATTACACAAATTTACATTTGATCACACAATTTCATTGATCCTTCAACTTGATTTTGCATATGCGCTTAACTAAGTTAAATAAATATATTTTTTTATTGGTGCCTATAATAAGATTGCATAGTATAAGGATCAATTACTATATGTGGATATAGTTGGATCAATTACTATATGTTGATTTTGCATATGCGCTTAACCCTGTGTTCTTAATTCTTGTACTGTATGCCTCTTTGTTTTGTTGTAATTGTTTTTGGATTCAAGTGAGATTGGTTGTTGATGTGTGTCAATTTTGTGAAAATGTTACAGCCGGAGGAGGCTATAGTTATTGAGATGAATGAGCCGGTTTCATTGACATTTGCACTGAGGTACATGAACTCCTTCACAAAGGCAACCCCTCTGTCAAACACTGTAACTATCAGCTTGTCGTCGGAGCTGCCCGTTGTAGTTGAGTACAAGATTGCAGAGATGGGCTATGTCAGGTTCTACTTGGCTCCCAAGATTGAGGAAGACGAAGACGAGACTAAGCCTGAAGTCTAGATTTGATATCTTTTGACTGGCTTATTTTTGCATCATTATGTTCTAGAATTGATGTTGATGATATAATTTTCATTAGGTTTTCAGATCTTCAGGCAATTGATGATTTATTGAAGAATTTCAAAAATATGTAATGTTGCTCCTTGCCAGTAAGAGAAATGCTGAAGGTTATTTCATGTATGTTATTGAATGGTTACTTTTATAATGTGTGCACGAATGCTGTGTTAGATCAGGCGGCTGTTCTGCTCCCACAAATCTCAATAGTTTGTTTTAGAATGTGCCAAAAAAATGTCAGGTTCAAATACTTCAATCTTTATATAGATGGATAGAGATGTTAGGTTTAGATACTCAATGACTCATAAAACGAATATGAAGCTACTCTGACAAATTTTTAAAGGGATTTTCTGCAGCAAACAGATGATTTCTATATTAGGAAGCTAGGCCAATATTGGTCCCTTCAAAATTTGTAGATTGGGTTGAAATATCAATTTATTGACATGACCCGAAAATCATCAAAATCTCATTCATCCATCCTGTATAATCTTTTCTGGTCTCTCTAGAACAGAGAAAATACAAAAACAAACAAATGATGCGAAGCCACATAATCTGTACACCAACTCTTCAACTTTCAATTCGAAGAGGAACCAGTTAAATGAAAGCTTCAAGAACAAATTGTGAGGATCAGGACGTACTCCATCTGTCACCAGCATAAACAGCTTGATCACCAATCTCTTCCTCGATCCGAAGCAACTGCAACAAACTTTCAGTAGTTAACTTCTGTAAATATAAACTAGGTCGATTTTCTTTTTGGTCTAATGGCCCTTGGGCCTCATCTGATTCAAGGCGCAACTTATTTATTCAAAATCTATAAAGCTTCTTGTCATTTGTACTAATCAATTAGCATCATTTGGGAGCTTAAGTGCATGATAGTACTAACTATTTCTGTCTATGTACTTGTCTAGAATCGAGTAGGACTTGAAGATTTAGTCAATATTAAGCAATACTAGGACATATGAGTTGTGGGATCTACACGAATCAGGCTAACTGGTAAAATTAATCTCTCGGCCATTTTCTAGGCGGATTCTAGAAGTATGGAAATCACATCATGGAAGGAAAGTAAACACGATGAGTAAAATGAGAAAGTGAACCTGGTTGTATTTTGCCAGCCGCTCTCCTCTGCAAGGAGCACCTGCTTTGAGCTGGCCAGTTGCAAGTCCGACAGATAAATCAGCTATGAAAGAATCTTCAGTTTCTCCACATCTATGAGATGTCACTATTCCCCAGTGGGCATCCTTCGCCAGCTTCACCACTTCAATGGTTTCTGTGACAGTCCCAATCTGGTTCATCTGAGAGATTGAATTATATACTAGTCAGAATTAAACACACACGATTATGGATGTAAAATCTACCAATTTTGTCCTTCCACAAACAGTTCACACACATTTATATATTAAAAGGTTCACTGAATCAGTTGTCTACTGAATATGTATACACTATGACATTGGTATACACCAAGAGATCAAAACATTAATGTATATTAAACAGATTTCAAGTAATAATTTTGTACCTTCAGGAGAAAGCCATTGCAAGTGGACTCCCGTGTTGCCCTCTCAATACGTTTTGGACTTGTCATCAACAAGTCATCCCCTACAACCTGCAAAACCAAGATCTTTCAATTTCATTCTAGCCAGAATAAACAAATAAAGCCTTAGGCATCTAAATGACCTAAGAAACAAACCAAGAGGAAGCCTCTGCCAACTTACATATTGAATGCATAGAACTTTCATATCTAGCTATATATATATGTGCAGCATCAGAAAGTTGGTATCCAAACAATACACTTCAATTTTCAGGTCTTCTATGGCACTAGTTAATATGGAGGAAGAATACATAGAATTTAATATTAAGGCAATGCAAAACAAACCTGACAAATCCCAAGACTGGTTAAGTTCTTTATATGCTCCCAGCCTTCCTTGTCAAATGGATCCTCAATTGATACAATTGGGTAATCTGAGGCAACAGTGAGTTAAGTTATATCATCAAAGTATTGAAAAGACAAGGCAACAAATACACTCAGGAAACATGAACAGAGACTGTTAGACCTTTACAGAGTTCTCTGTACATCTCGATCATATCCTCTCCTGACTTGAAATTTTGACCTGATATGCTGGGACATTTGAAGTCTAAATCATATTTCGTACCTACATCAAGACACGAACAGAGTCAGATGATAAGAAAACCAATATAAATGCACAAAAGCACATCCAGAGGGTGGACCGTAGCTAAACAAAATACATTAAATGTAGCATATAGCCAAAATCATTTAGGTGAAAGAAACAGCATTGAAGGATATGCCAAATAAATTCATCAGAAATTTTATATCTTTATCCTAATAATACATCTTTCAAAACATGTTTCATAGTCATGCAATAATGCTCTAAACTTATAGTAATACTCGCTAAAGTTTGCAGGAAAATTTAAATTACCTATGCAAAAATGAGTAGCGGCAACGTCGATTGCTATCTTTATTTTCTCATTATACCCAGTTCTGTTGATAGCCTCTTTAACAAGATCTAAGGCTTCTCTAAAGCTGCGAGTAAATAAGAGCACAACAAGGTGTTAGACAAATTCGAATTTCTGCAAGCATCACAGTAATCACATAAAAGGAACTTGCCTAGAAATGTTTGGAGCAAAACCACCACCTTCACCAACATTGCAATCATGAGCTCCATATTTTTCTGTAATAACAGCCTGTCATTTTTATTAGCAGAACTTGTTATCAATTAACTAGAGAACATGTGGGCTGGAAACACAGAAATTTCAGTTTTACAGATTGCATACTCACAAACCACTGGGATATATCACACTTGTCCCTGAGCACACGCAATGTCTGCATGCGCACATTGACTTTATGATGGCCTTCTGAGAGTGGGCCAAAGACCAGAGGGGTAGACAACATAAATGGGTTAGGGGCAAGCCTAAGATCAAAACTTGGTCTAATCCTATGTTAGATTTAATATTGGGCTACATATAATGGTTTGGGCTCCCATTACTAAAATGTCAACCTTATTAGTAGAGTTCACTTCCAAATGTAGCTCATTTATTTCATATTTATCTAATGTGGAACTTTATCACCACTTCAACACTTTCTAATTAAAATCTCAGGTATTTGACAAATTACCTTGAATGTTCGCTTGTGCTGCAGATGTGTTAACTAATTGTGTGCAATCAGAAATTCCACACAAGAAATGTGAAATATCACCCAAGAAACAGTACAATCAATGGCTAATTTATCACTCACACTAAACAAAATTACCATATATCTTTAGTTGAGTTTCTTGAAACTTAACAAATAAAGTAATGTTAATTGTTATCATACCCAACTATAAAATTCTTGAAAATTCCGGCAACTATAAAATTACCATATATCTTTAGTTGAGTTTCAAGAACTTAACAAATAAAGTAATGTTAATTGTTATCATACTTAAATGAACCCTAATTATATATAGAAACTAAACAATCCCCTCCCAAACCAACTAATTAAATATAGAAACTGAACCATCCCCTCCCAAACCAACCTCCTCTCGCCACCCTCATCCTCCGCGGCTGCCACCCCCTCCATCGCCGCCACTGCTTCTAATATTAAGGCAGTGGCAAAAGCATGGCTCAAACATCAAACCCAAGGTATCAGAAGTATGGGGCATATCAAGGTTGGAATGAAATGCATAATGCTTTATCGTTTGGAAGAGCATATGAGCTGTTATAGAGTAGAAGGGTGAACAGGATTTCATAAATGAAACCAGACTCAGTGGTAAAAAGGCTCTCTGTATTTACAATAAAAGAAATATTCTGGAAACAAAATGATAAGGTTTCAGTAAGGTATGGTTAAAATACCAAAAGCCAACAATCCAGTTCAAATCACCTTCAAGTGATGATAGGTTTCAGAACCCATTTGCAATGCCTCCTCAAACCGGTTTGCTCCAATTGGTAGAATCATGATTTCCTGATAGCATTTCAACTTAAATTTATTTTTTGCCAAACGACATACAATAGTAGAAATCATCACATTTCAACATTCGAAAGATGCTATGCAGATGCACCAAATATAAATAAAACTTTATGAAATATAAAGGATAAGAAAGCTAGTAGCTCTTGGATCATTTTCATTACTTTCAGGTAGCATTAAAACATGGGTTAAATAGTTAGGTATATCTTGAACTTTAATTTTTTACATTCAGTCCCTAATTAGGATTTTTTTAGTTCTTTAACCCTTGGACTGATCATATTATTTCGGTCTAACCCCTACTATCCGCTACAGTTGGTTTCTCAATGTTAAATCATCAAAATTGTCATGTCAACAAGATACGTTACCAAAGCAAAACTGCGCCAAATAACATTTTTTTTTATTTGGCTTATCCAACCGACCTTGTTTGGGGTGAGAAAATGAAAAAAAAAAAGCTATAATTTTGATGGCATGTGTGATAGTAAAACACCAGATTCAATGCGTACCAAGGATAAACAAAAAAAAATAACCAATTTAGTGGTTGAAAAAATAAAATAAAAACCTGACTGGGACTAAATATAAATGATAAATAAATAACAGCTCAAGGGGTACCAAACTACTTAACTCGAAAATTATTTACCCAACCACCAAAAACACAATCCATGAAAAGCGGCCATCATGCACTACCACACTAATGAATTGTGAAGGACCTGGGCAAACTCATTAGTTTACAAATTGAAATAAAAAGATACTACCTGAAGGGCCAGTTTGTTCCCAGCATGCTTCCCACCGTTTATAACAGTGAAAGCGGGAACAGGAAGAGCCAGAGTGGTTCCACCAGAAAGCTCAGCAATGTGTTTGTACAGTGGAACCTGAACTTTATTTATCATCAGAACACTCCAAGAGAAGTATACAAATGTCTGAAGAAAAAGTTTGAGAAAGTACTTTTTTTAATGACAGTATTTATACCTCCTTTTCAGCAGCTCCAGCTTTGCAGGCAGCAATTGACACGGCTAATATAACAATTGCTCCAAGTAGAAGAGTACCTTCTTTTCTGTTTTGTCCAGGTCGATCATGGCCTGATCAATCTGAGATTGAAGAGTTGGATCCATCCCAATCAATGCTTCAGCTATTTTCCCATTGATGTTTTGAACCGCTCTAGTAACACTATTACCAAGATAGGAGCCTTTGTCTCCATCACGTAATTCAACGGCCACAAACCTAGGACCAAAACTAGATGGTAAATTTAAATTCCAAAATGGTAAGCATTGGTATTAGGATTAAAACACTTCGGCTACCTATGGCTATGGAAGCTTTAGAAATAATTTTAAAAAATAAATTCAATTATTGCAGCTTCATTCAGTCAATTTTGAATCTTTGATGCTTGGAATCCTTTTTACTACGAGGATTCTATTAATTGAATGGCCAAAACCTTCCGAAATGATAAACTTATTTATCGTAATTGAATTTGATCAAGTAGTTCCAAACAGAACTACAGACTTGAAGAATTTTTTCATCCTTTTTCTCTATGTCTCTACACATTTTAACACGAATGCAAATGAGAATAGAGAAACCTTACATTCCCAAGGTATCACCACTAGGAACAGCAGCACGAAACATTCCTTTGTTGGTGTGCAAGTCCACTTCAACAGTTGGTATCCCTCGGCTGTCAAGGATCTGCCTAGCCTTTATCTTCGTGATCGCTGAAGGAACAGCCTTCTTCATATGATTCGACTGAAAAAATCAATCAAAGATATAAATAAATTCAAATTCCTGGTACGGCTTGGATAAAAGTTAATCAAGAAACGGAAATTCACATGGAAACACAAAAAGGAAAATGAATTACAATGAAGAGAACGGGATCGGGAGTCTTGGCCCTAACGGCGGCATTGACGGCGTCTTCGATTTTGCGAGAGAGCATGTGCTTGTCCAGATACTCTTGAACCGACATTTCCACTTCTTCTCCGTTGAGACGATGATTCAAAGATCGGTAGCTGATTGAGAATTTGTAAAGATCGGAGTATGTAGTTCTTGACCGGAGAATCTGTCAGAAAATTTTCGGTTCAGAATGCCGAGAACCCTAAAATCGTGTAACGAGAGCGTTTACTTTCGGAGACACTGCCTTCAGATTCAGTACCGTGTCTGTACTTGTAGCTATTTATAAATTGCAGATTGGCGGGGTTCTAGTTCTACCTGACGGATACTGATTGCTGAGAAATGTTTTCGCCGAGTTGCTATTTCATGGCGGTGCAAGGTAATAACGCAAACGGTGTCGTTTTGTGGCCTATTGCTACTTGTTATCATCACTTTCTAAAGAAGATAATCTTATTTTTATTTCCTAATTTCACTTTGATTACCCAAGCGCGCAGGTCAACCTGTAAAGAGTTGTTCCAGCTTAATCTGATATCTCAAATTCGAGTATTAAGGAGAGCTTAGTCATCCTTGTGGTTCTACCCGGCACGAACGAGAATTAGTTTGAGTGTTGTATGGCTTAAAAATGATCTAGTATTGATTGCGAGCCCGCTTCGGAAACCTCGTGATTAAGACCGAAAAAAAATAGATTGATAAAACAAGCATTTTGAGATAGAAAAGTGTTACAAAGACGTTATCTTACCTTAAATGTTACCACAAAGTATGTGGATCAAAGCCCATACTTTATTTATTTTTTCTTTTTTGTTGAAAATATCACAAAAGAGATTGATGTTAAGCAAGTAACTTTATAACTCGTATTGAACAAAAGAAAATATAGTAGTACAAGTTTCAATACATACACAAAGTATAAACATCAAAGCCTTTCTTATTTAACCACAAAAGCACTTGATGAACCTGTGAAGTGGTGAATTGACCCAAAGAGGCCTTTTGATGCACCAAAATGCCTAATTCTGTACACGCCTGGAGCAGCTGAGTCTGGAATTCTCCATTCAATGGTTGCCTGGCTACGAGGACTTAATTTCGAAGGTCGTGACCACTTGAAGCGCAGGCAGAAATCATCGTCATCATACACAGGGACCCAATTATCAACCCCGCCTTGGAGGATCTCTACAAGGGAAAATGTACCTTCAGTCATAAGGTCATTCCTAGGGCAAGCTGACCAGAAGGTGACACTCACAATGTCACCTTCCTTGAATGTGGAATTTTGAGGAACGTCAGAGCTGACATCCCCAAAGTTTACACCAGGAGGGGTCATGTCCATCACAACTGGGGTAAGCAAGCTGATTTGCTTATTCAGAAGATCGGGAGGTTGAGGGCCTGCCTCAACAGGTTGGCCGTTTACAAGCGCGCTGGCAAGTTTAGTGAACTCTTGAATGTAGCCAGTCAGTGTGTGTGGACCGTACAGTGTGGAGGCACCCTGAGTGGGAAGCATAGTACAAGAGGAAGTTTAGGCAAGTGAAAAGAAATAAATAAAAGTTACAACAAGGTTACAAAGACATTGGAAATAACATTTCAACAAAGAGTCACACCCGTTTAAAGTTTAAACCACACAGCATCATGTTTCAAGGATTATTATGGGCTAGAAGCTCCTTTATAAATAGAAATTCAGGACCAATATAGTCTACTACTCTGGTCAATGAATAAATTTGACAGATTATGGATATATGTTACCCAAGAAAGTAAGACTCGTCTGTGTCAAATGAGTGTCCAATCCATTTCCATATTCCATTTGTCCAAGGTAAATTCCATTACCAAAAAATGAAAGCACCCACTCTCTAATTTTTTCCACAATAATTTTAGTTGAACATTCAGGTAAATACTCCCTCCGTCCAAAATGAGTGTTCTGTTTCTCTTGCACTTTAATCCGAAAATGAGCTTCTTTCTTCTTCTTCTTTTTTTTTCTTTTTTTAAAGTTAGTGATGCATGAATTACCGATATTAGTTTTATAAAAAGCTAGTTAGTATTTATTGAGTTTGTTACAACACATGCTCATGGGGATATAGGAGAAAATGTACAACACTAACTTCTCTTCAAAGTTTCTCAAAAAGGAAACCAAGACACTCATTTCGGGACGGAGAGATTAATAAATTTACAGCGAAAGAAAATATAGTTATGAAATCACTAACCTCATATCTCTGGACTTCATACTCCTCAAAGGTAGTCACATACTGTGAATAGGTATTAGTCAAGCCTGCTATAACAACATGAACATCATTGTTGAAAGCTCCACTACCACCACTTGTAAGCACTGTCTTCACAGCATCACGAAGACGCCTCCCAGCCATCGTTGTAAATTCTGTAAATGACAATATCAGAAACAAATTAGCTCAATGACCATGCCGATAAAAAAAAAAAAAAAATTAGCTCAATGACCAATAATGACCAAAAGTAAAGGTATATGGTTTTAGGGAGAATCTAGTAGCAACTGCAACGGCGCCATAACCAGCAAATGAGTCTTTATGGGGCACTTCATATGTTTTCTTCAAGGTAGACCAAGTCCATGAAGAAATTTATTGTTAGGTCCGGATCATCTTCTTTTAAAGCATGGCATGTGCTTGATAGCTTAAAATTCAGCCTGATCGGTCCAAATTCTATGAGGTTTGTGCTACTCCTAGCTTGCCTAACTAGCACAGAACTCACATGACCAGCCACGAAGTAGTAGAAATACTGGTCCTCCTGACAACCTTTTGTAAAAAAAAAAAGTGAAGCAAAAAGCAAAACAAGCTACTACCTCCAGGTACACTGAGAATGGCTAGCTGCCCAATTCGGAGGATCTGGATTGGAAGTACTGAAGGCTGGAAAAATTGTGAAAATAAATATATAAGCCAAATGACCGATTTTGCACCCAAATATATAAAAATAATGAATGGAGATTCCCATGCATGCAGTGTTGACAGTCAACAAATACACTTTTCCGGCATGACTACAGAGCTATGGTTACGGGTTTGGCCAACTTTAAATCTAACAGAAGGCCAGCCTTGATGATGTTCTTAATCTAAATCAAGAGTGGGAAAAGAAAACTAAATGAAATATATATGAGCTATTTCCTATTCATCAGGTAATGCTTTATACCGACATGATGGGAATCTATTGCTTCTTAGGAACATAACAACATACCCTAGAAAAGAAAAAGACTTTTTGTTAAAAATCTTGGGAAATGCATTAATCTACTGATGACCATCACAGCAGGATTTAACCAAGCCAACACAGTTGCTCTTGTTTAAGGGTCTGACAAGAAAATTCAGTATTCTCTTGTTTAAGAACATAAAATAATCATTTCCAAATCACATAATGTATAATCAAACAATTGAAACATCAACTCACCGCCCAATCATATGGCATCTTCATTTCACCAGTATCAAGCAAGATAGGCTTTGGATGCTGGCAATCAACTTGCTTCTTGTTTGGAGTTTTAAGTAAGTTGCGTACAAGCCTCCAGAAGGGATTTCCCTGATACAAAAATTGTTGTAAACAATAATGACATAAAAAGACAAGCATTACATGACTATAAACCATAAATTCATGTGGGGGCCTAAAAGTCAGAGATAGTTTAAATAATCACAGAATAATGATTACCTTGTTATCTCCTTGTTTAAAATCAAAAGCCCCAGGTCCATCTGTTGTTCCCGCAGCAAATGCAAACCCCATTGCAGCAGGGCAAGTTTCCACTGACTCAGAACCCCCTTCCTGGTTAGGAAGTGTAACCTCAAGCTTGGAGAAGTCTAAATAAGCATGGCGATAGTCAACCTTCCCTTCCAACTGTTCAGATGCTGCATTGAAAAGATCCTTAGCCTTACTGAATTGCCTTTCTCCAATAACCCGTGTACTTTCAAATTCATCGGGGTAACTACAGTTCAAGAGATCAGCTTGATTGATTGAGTGATTGGTAGAACAAAATATTATGCATAAAATTATCCAAAGAGTTTTAACAGGCAAAGCAATTTATACCCTGGTCCTCGCCCATAGCACAATTCGTTTTTCCCACCACAAGTACTATGATTGAAGTCACAAGGTAGCCCAGTGTCTATGCAGAAAGTTCCTAGAACATTTGGGCTAACATCACCACAGTTCGACTGGCAGAAAGCAGAAACAAAGCCAGGCCTGTCAGCCTGCCGGAGAGCATTCCTCACACGTCTTGCAACACTCAATGTTCTGGTTGCTCGTTTACCAGGAAGAGACTGGAATGATGCAGCAACCTCCAATAACTCATGATCTGCACAACAAAAATCCTAAAAATTCAATATGTGAAGTCACTGTTTTTTCCACTTACTGATTTTATGGATAACAGCGCCCTCCCCTTGTGTATTACTATGGCAACCATATACTTCATATTCCCTGACATACATGTGTCTATCGAAGACGACATGGACTTGGACATGCAGTTCAATCTAGATCATCCAAAATTCTAGATTTGTCATACTCATCATACCTTAACCTTTATATTATCCTTAAATTGATTTTAGCTACATATAAAGATTACAATCTTAGCTTAGTTGCTAGCATGTAAGTCATGCATTTTTTAAGTACTCAAGCACCAATACTTTTTAAATAGGTATTGCTAGCAAAACCCGCGGATAATAAAATAACATATTAGTAATCTCAATTATGTATTAGGATGCAGCGATAAGAGCTTCTCAAATTCATGTAACTTATTGATTTTTCCATTCATATTCATAGAATGAAAACGCAAAAGGTTGGATTTCTCTAGATACTGTCCTCTTTGTACAATGAACCAGAGAGCTGTGGCCAATAAAAGAATTAACCAAACAATCAGATGGCAAAATGGCATGGTTCAAGCAAATTATATTTCCATAAAGCAATGGACTTACGATTATCATGAAGGTCGGGGATTATGTTTGAAATTCTTCGGGGAGTTTCATCTGCATACGAGCTAGCAGTACCGTTATGCTCAAACCAATCCTCCATAAATCGTGCTGCAGCCCCCTTGTTATCCCCACTTATCAATGAATTTGAACGGCTCATAGAAGTCCCATGAGTTGCAAACCAGTTAAAGCTACCCACTGGGCCCCATTCATCATCTACAAACTTTAAGAGGGTCATTTCTTTGTCAACGTTATACTTGTATTTACTACGCTCTGCTGCGGGATTATTGAGATAAGCACTGGGACTACGGTTTACACCAGCATCTAAGAGCTCTCCTGCAAGTTAAAAACCGAAAACCTTTATCAGAATGTAGAAATTAACAAAGATTTTCAAAATAATATATAAGCCTAGGGGCATCACAGATTCATAGTGCTTAACAAGATAACAAAAAAGGTTACGTATTAAGTTTCACATTAAATCCATTTGTATCCTCACAAAAAAATTCTGAAGTCAACGTATAATTATATAAGTTCAGCAAGGAAGAAACAAAGGAAAATAATTACTTAGTTACTTAAAATGCAGAAAAATACTGTGATGAGCAAAGAATTATTTTCCTCACCCTTGTTGACAAATATTGATCCTGGCCGGAGATTTTCATGAGCTTGTATAATGCTTTGCTCAATGCCATCAACAAGGACATCAAATGACTGACGCACAAACCCAAGAGATGTTACAATATATACAATGTATTGGAGATAACCTCCAGGGCCTGAATGGGTGTGAATTCCACTAATAGCAACATTTTTTTCAGTATATAGGTCTCCATACCTGCCAATACAAAAGCAATTTATAACTGCAATCAGATGGCATCAAATAGTTCTGAAGGGTGTTAGCATGAATCTAGAATTAGAAAACTATGTGCCCCAAAAAGTATATGTAAGGTGAAGTAAAAGTTATAGTAGTTCATAGTTTCAAACAATGTGAATTGTTATATTAACACAATTCTAGAATACAAATTTGAAGGCATAATGAACGATTCTAGGATTACAGCTACGAGCATAATTGAATATTTAAAAGCTACCTTAACTTCAGTCTCTCAAGCACTTTGAGTGTCACAAGTTGTGAAGCCATGCAGGCGTCAAGGTTAACAAAAACTACGCGGTTACCCTGTGGTTCTGTCACAATGAAAGATCGAGCTCGTAGCCTGAAGTGAATGCCAGAGGCAATCTGTTCCATGTTAGCATATCCCATCATATTAACATCAGCTGCAGGTCCTGTGATGTCATAGCTTCCGAGACCGATCAAATAATTAGAATCAGATACTACTCCCCCACAACTGCTCAGCAAAAGTACAATCGAAATCCATAGCCATATAACTTGATTAGGCCTCCAAATTTTGAGATCACAAGAAGAAAATAACTCCATCACAGCCTCCAACCAGTAGAAGAATATGAGCCTAATTAGTTCTTCTCATGATCCTTCATCAAGTACAAATATCATGTTAATGACATTTTTAAAAAATAATCAAACATTAGAAACTCCCAACCATGTAAAGCAACAGAAACCGTGCTGCCAAACTTTACTCAGTCACAGAATCTAAAATGTTTAAAAACCAACTAAATTGCAAAATCCATAAACCACCTGATAAAATGTCGTTGAGATTTGAGACCAGTTCAAGCAGATTAAACGAAATACAGTAATAAATAAACAAGAACATAGAAATGAGAAGCTAAAAAGGCCCAAGGTACCAGAAACATGTGCCAGTAGGGGAAAAATCAACGAGAGTGTTCTATTTCAAATTACAAAACCTAACTATTTTTAGCAAAGCAATTAGCAACAGTGATGGTAGTGGTGCACTAAAGCACAAAGCATGCGGTTAGCTCGGAGACGAAGCTATAACGATAAAGCGCAGTAACAAGTTGAGATGATCACACTGAAAATAGCTACGAACAGATAAATTAAACCAAAAAAGCGCAGAAATGGAGAAAATAAGTTAGGTTTGGATCAAGTTTACCACAACAGTCGAAGCAAGCAAGGAGATAGTAGCGGAGAGAGAGAGAGGTTTGGGTTTGGGCTTTGGAGGAATGTTGAAATATGCTTGTTCTTGGAGGGTCCAAATGGAAGTTAAGACTTAAGAAGTGGTTGCTGGAAAGAGAAGACAGTGATGCTGACGTACGTATTGTACACTAATTTGTATTAAGCTCGACGTCGACTATGGTGTGAACTATATGTAGTGGCTTTTTTTTAATAGACAAATTGAATGTGACTTAGGCCTTGTTTGGTAAGTCTACTGACGGTCTACTTGAACGTCTATAGAGGTAAATGTCTATAGAGGTAGTTGGAAGTTGTTTCAATGTCTATAGAGAATAATGGCTTTGTTTGGTA
>JAYMSZ010001127.1:0-15453 GCA_036897665.1 Pelargonium citronellum | reverse complement strand
AGTGGGAATCGATCTTGAGCCCTCATTCCACTCGCACAGTTGAAATACCCAACTGCGCCACCCTTAGTGGTTGGACATGACCTTGTTATGTCTATCTTATTCAAGTGTACCTTCCAGTCAGCACTTTCCAAACCCTTGAGCAGAGCAGGTGTGACTTTTCCACTAATATCTTCCCGGGGCAGGCCATCAAGCCCACCAGCAGACACAGATACTGTGGAGTCTGAGACCCTAACAGTTTTCTTCGTTGCTGCAGAAGTACCCTGAAGGATAATAATGCAAATTAATATACATAACAAATTAACAAGACAAGTTAGTATCAACATTGATCAACTTTGTGCACCTCAAATGGATTCTTTTCATACTCAGCATCAAGTGCACTAAGCAGTGCTGGTTTGACATCTGTGAGGAAACCTTTGATATCTGCAAAAGTAAAACAAATATTAGAACCTTTAGAGTTTATAAATTATAATGAAATGAGCCAATGCCGTACATAACAAAGGATAATAATAAATGAATAAAAGATAGTCTAGTTACCTGGACCGACAAATCTATGCAAAACACCAATAAGCTTTATTGTAGAATTTCTAGTGGCGGCTGCACTTGATTGCAATCCAGTATCTTTACAAAAATCAATTAGATCCTGCAAAATTATACTCATATTTCCCTTAAGCTGTCATGATAAGTCATTCATCAAGTAATATTTTCATCAGGAAGAATATATGCGTTCTGGGCAAAGTGGGGATTCCAAGATAGAAACGAAATTAAAACATAGCAATCTTAGATAAAAGCAATGTCAGGACCTTAAGTTTCAAATGTGACACCCCAAAGTCTTCGACAGCTGATACCATCCACAATAGCCCCTCACTAAGAACCTTAGGATTCTTGTGCTCTTTCATTATTTTGTATAGCTACAACAGCCAAAATTTATAAATGTATTAGCTGAGATGAATTAAATTGCGACTCCATAAATCGTCAGTAGACATTAAATATAAGCAATCAGCTACTAAAGAATTACCAATCAACACAATAAAAAATTGCAACATACTTACTCTTTCAAAAATAAATCCCGGACCTACTGCTTCTGAGATAGTTGTAAGGCACTTCATGGCATGAGCACGGGTCTTTATATCAGCTACCCTTTCACTTATACCTGTCAATTATAAACAAAAAATATGATGCATGGATAATGAAATGAAAAAAACTATACTCAGCCACATTAACTGCAAATATATTCACGAATGTTTGTGCTCGGGGGAAAAGAGTGATGGTTCACATATTTAACAATAGGACAAACAAATCTGACCCCAGAAACCAAATTACATAATCACCAAATACAATAAAAGGAATGAGTGTCAGAGATGTAAAACCCACCCGAAAGGCAAAGAACTACACATTTCTTGGGAAACTTTTTTGCAGTAGATGCTATATAAGTAACAATTTCAATAACCTGCTGTTGTACCTGCATAATTCATATTGAAAGTTTATAAATTTTTAACTTGCACAAATTAAGAAGTCGGTCCATTAAAAGCAAAACCTTACCTGGACATTTTTCTCACTCCAACCAGGAACAGCGCAGAGCAACCGAATCACAATCTCCACTGACTTGTCAAGCTCTTGTAACCCCTCCACTTGTTCTTTCAATGACAAAATTGCTGCAAGAGAAGTGAGAACTTAGTATATTTAGATTCAATAACAAACTGAAAAGCATTCTATCAACCTAAGATTATCCGGTCATGATAGAAATAGAACAATTGACCTGATTTCTATTTTTAAGTTCAAAACATACGCAATGAACCTAATACACAACATGTTCAACTTAACAAGCCTGTTATCTTCTTTTTATGTCAATCATCTGTGCCAAATTTAAGCCACTGACTTTGTTCAACTATATATAAGAAAGCACATGTGAACGATAGTCCCATCTTGTGAATGTCATGAAAAATTAATACTGCAAAGGTCGTATAATCTGAGAACTGAGAATCAGTATCTAGCATTTGTACCCACAGTGCAAGTGTGCAACTGTATAGAACTAATACGTAAGATCAAGAAGTATTAAAAAAAATGTCGCATAATTCAAACTAACTTACATGACACCCTACAACTCCTTAGCATGTGGGCATCATCATACTACCTAAACTTTATGATATTTCTAATTGTGATAATAATCTGTCGCATAATTCCATTTTGCCCAAACACAATTAATATTCATATTCAATATACTTCCTTAGAGGGTACCAAATCCCCATCATCATTTCATACAGGTAATTGTGTAGCAATTAAAGCCCAGGCAGATAAATCATACAGAAGGCACGATCGCAAATGGAACGAACTCAAAATCGTACACAAGGCACGATCTGCTAACAGTCTACACCACAGAACACAAAATCATAATTTGCATCATACAGATGTATTAATATAATAAGGGTTACCATGTACATGTGTCATTAATAACATTATTCAGCATATGAGAATAATAACTACAAACCTTCAAGTCGCTCTTTCCATACACTGCTTTTCAACTGAGATATAGTGTCTGCATGTATAAGAGAACCTAATCGGCTCTCGATCTCCTCAAGACCCATTTCTGATGGCTGCATATATCAAGCAAACCAGATGACAGTATGGATGTTAACCACATAAGACATAACATGAGAACTAACAATCTATATAGGGCTTTAGATGCAGATTTACCTCAATATCTTCAGGTGGTTCAATTAATTTTGAAGCCTTCGGCTGGGCAGCTCCATCTTTTTTGCTGGCAGCTGGTTTTGCAGGGACTCCTTTTTTATTAGCAGGCTGAAAACATGCTCAAGGAATCAATGAAAGAAATAAATAAACATGACAAAAATAGGGAGATTTCTGGCTAGGCAATGATTAGTCATTAAATGAAAGAAAGCCTTCAATTGCAGTTTTACCTTCAGGAGATGAACTGTAATTTATGAAATTACAGCAGAAAGGGGGTATAATAGCAATTTATCTGTGCTTCAACTTTTAGAGTCTAGTAGAAGCATGTTTCTTAGTGTAAATATTATTAGTATTCAGTATTTCAGTATTTTCTAAGGTTTTGAAACCCGACTTCAATTGGTTTAAACCTAAACTCTCATCTTGCCTAACCCAAGCCCACATAGCTCCTCCTTGTAGGAAGATTTCAAAACCTGTCCAACATCAGGCTGCTGATACTTAATTTCAAGATAAGGAAGAAGGATGGTACTTACAGCTGATTGTACAGGTCTCTTTCCGCTAAGCATACTTGCTGCTGATCTTCTAACAAATGAACCCTCCGAAGCCTACACAGGAAGTCATCATGTTAACACCATATCAACTATATATCTAATCTACTTTAAAATTAAAATTTTAGTTGTTAGGAAAATTAATATTACAAATATGCTTTTCTAGTAGAATATGAACCTCAGCATAGCCAGATTCAAAGGCATCGTCAATGCTAAATACATAAAAGTTCAATAAATGGAACCCAAAAGAATGATATAATTATTGTTACCAAAGGCACTATAACATCATTATAGTAACACATAAAAGCATCAAATATAGCTCACTTAATGCAACAAATTATATATTGGCATGCTGAACAAATGAACTGAAAGTAACTCATAAGGTAGGCAATAGTAACGATGTCTCAAGTGTTAACTCAGATAAACAACTCCAGATGTGCTTTTCACATTTGCAGGGCATAGCAGCCAGTGTTGAATAATATCCGGATAGGGCAATTCATGTAAGAGAGATCCCAGTGAAACTAAAGCAGTCCAGAGTATGGTATAATACAAAACTTGGGTCTTTGGGAAGCTTTATTTGAAAAATTGACCAGCTTATGTGATAAAATTCAAGACTGATTTTTTTTTTTTTTCTTTTGAAGGATTAAGAGTGTTTGGTTAACCATACAGCCAAATAAGTTCATTGGCTTTAAGACATTGGACCCAAATATCCTACTTCAAAAGCCAAACATAATAAGCTGGTCAACTTTCACTAAAATAAGCTCCTTATTGGCTTACTACATTGTTGGTTTCAAGCCATCCTGAAATAAGATAATGTCAAACAAGCTCTTGAAAGGCTGGTCATCTGTGAAATGTATAGACAGAATTGATGATCTACTGCCCAAAGTTATGATGAACTTCATTAAAAGTGTGAAAAACACAAAAGGAAAGCAAAACATGACAGTTGCATACGAAAGAAATAATACCTCCACGGATGAACTCCCACCTGAACTTTGAACTGAAGCTGACATATCAAGATAAGATATAAGGAAGAGAAATTATAATAAACACTAATTTAAACAATAAATATGAAACACCATAGAAGTATTAACCTGAGCTTGTAGCAGTCGAAGCACCATCTCCAGAACCAATCATTTCCGAAAGTTTCTTCCTTCTAATGTCATCAAGCTTCTCCAAAGACCTCTCTAAAGGCCTCATGCCAACCAACTACGTTCGAGTGAACAAGTATAAGAGTGGAAGTTAAGTTGAGCATGAGGTACTTTGCTACTCTAAGGCGTATTATATATTGAAAGTGATACCTTTGCTATTGCTGCCAAAGAAGAGAAGGCTGCATCTCTTACATCCGGGGTTCCATCATTAAGGCACTACAGCAAATTCTTTCATTTCAGACATTTCACACAAAACAAATAGCAGGAAAGAGTTTGAATTGTCATAAAATCTACAAATCTCTATGTAACACTAAGACGAACAAATTCAATGACACTATCTAGCAATAGGTGAAGTAGTGAATCCTAACAAAGGTGTAAATAACTCAAAAGGCAGCCAGCAGAAGAAAGCGAGCCATGCAATCAAGAGATGGAATTACATGCCATGTTCTACCCTAGCACATGAAGAAGGTTTGGTTCATCAACTAAGTATTATACACAAGACAAAATTCACTGACCTCCATACAAATTGGGACATATTCCTTGTGCACTTTCAGAACCACAGCCTTGTTACTCGTTTCAATACAAAATGTCACCCAATTCAATGTTAATGAACGCACAAGAGGAACTTTATTCTTCACCGCTGTCTTAACATCTGTAATAAAGAGTATATTATCAGAATGGATAAAAACATATACAAGAAACCTGTAAAGAATTTAGTGCTTAAAGGTAAACAATTTAACGCATACTCATGCAACTCCAAAAAAAAAAAGTGAATGTAAATGTCAATGAAAAGCAACAAGGAAATCCTTGGCGACATTGGAAATGCTTCAACCTATAAGGAAATTTACAAGTAGCGGACTAGAAAGAAAGTGAAACCTGCCTTCTACAATATCAGCTAGAGTTAAGCAACCAGACTTATGAATCGCTTGGAGGGTCTGAGTAAGAGCATCAGTTAGAGTAGGTTTCTTCTCTTTCAATTTTTCCTGTTTCACGAAGAAACTAGTTAGACGGTAATGAATTTGGATACAATAAACCCCATTTGGCCAAAGTGTTGAGACTTCATTAAAATTGAATTTGTAAATGCTACAAATAAATCATGATGAACAGATCCAACACAAAAACCTGCCCTTGACATTGTTACAATCATAAATCACAACTTCCTCTCAACTATAAGCACCCAAGTCAAAACAGAAATCTACACAGATCAACAAAGGTTTCAAAGGGTGAATAGAAGTTTTCATAGCTCCAATGTTAAATAGTGCCTCCCTAAACACCAATAAATCACATTGAATGCAAATATGATAGATAAGGTTAGTCCCACGTGGAAAATGTTCTAAGATGCAGAACTAGGCTTTGATGGGTACTTGATCAACTTAATACGTATAATACAAATCATTAGTATACAGACAAACTATAATACATACCAAGGATACTGATGAAACTGAAACGTAAAAAAAAAACAGAAATATTGGGCTTGGGTTCCATCTTCTCCAGGAAAAGAAATGAGATTGATGAAAATGAAATATCAGAACAATAGTAAAACTTCAGTCCGGCTCACATATTATATCAAAGAAAAAAAGTGAAGAAACTTCATCCAAAAACATCGACCCAAGAAAATGTACACTGAGAAAATATATTTCCCAGTATAAATGAGAACAATGTTAGAAGAGAACAATCATAATATTCCACATACAACATAAATGACAAATAATGATAGGCATAAATAACTGAGCATGAAGTACTGCACTCACAAGTAAAACTGGCAACAACATTCGTGAGCACGTTGTGAAATTTGTTCTGAGACCCCGTGCTAGGTTTCCAATGGCTTGGATCGCTTCCACAGCAACAACAATATTAACATCTGTGATAAGCTGCAGAAAAAACATGGTGAAATTTATGTATGGCCAGTTAAACAGCAACAGAATCAACAGCTAACCAAATAGCAATAAGCCAAGAATGAGATAGAAAGGAAAGGAAGAAATTAATAAAACTGATACCCATCATAAGATGAATTCATAACTTAATACAAACGACTAGTACATATTGCCGACTCTGTCTATAACAGGGTCTCATCAACAAGCAAATAGCAGGAAAAAACATCATTTCTTATGTATACCATTTACCAATTGAAAAGTGTCCTACCTCCCAAATTGTCTCAACTTATCACGTTATAGTCCTAGCACGAATGCACGATGTGTACCACCAATGAAATTTCCAACTAGTCCTTGGCTTCTTATAGTCGTTATATGCTATTTAATTTTGGGGTTAGAAGTCAAGTGGAATAGAGGCCAAAATCTCCCACCTAGGTTTTCTGTGAACAGGGAGATGACTGGACCGGACAACTGATAACTGAGCATGGATTTTTACGGTTTATCTATCCATAGTATGCACATTTCTGCCCTTTCTTTTATTAGAGTATCTTGCCTATTCAGATTTTGAGTCATATTGGTTCAAAATGTTAAAGAAAATAAGTGCACCAAGATATAGTATGAAAATAAATTATCTACTGGGAATGATTAAGACTGGAACAAGTTATACCTACCCACACCACACCCAATAAAAAAGGAAAGGATTTGGAAAATACACAAGTAAATAGGAGTTTTTTTTTACACAGTTCAAAGAGATATTCATGTTCTTTTCTCTAGTGTATTCATTCTGATGTTTTATCATTTTTGTTTATATGGAAAACATACTTGCAGTCTTTCAATTCCCAGGCAAGGACATACAAGAGAGGGGGGAAAGGATGGATTTAACACACCTTCTTTAATGTCCGACACACTTCAATAAAATCACCAGGAGCAATTCTTTTTGTTGAGGCAAGTTTGGTTAGCTCTGAAACAGCCTCCTTTCGTTCCGACCATTTTGTAGCTTTCTAGAAGACAGTTACAATGTTAGAAAAATACTATTTCACAGCAGTAACATATCTTCTATGATTTTTATGATAAATTATTGTGAAATAAGAATTACATTTCCAGAATCAAATAAAAGTCATGTATAAAATGCAAGATAAATAAAAGAGCCCTAACCACTCCATCCCAAAATCCAGACTTCTCCAGAGGAGTCAATATATCAACTGGATCAACAAGTTCATACTCGTCTATTTCCTGAGGAACTGAATAGAGATATAAACATCAGGAGACACAAATGACAGCCTTAATATGATAAAAATAAAAATAAAAAATTGATATAACAATCTCTTTGTTTCCACCCCACACTAACAAGGCAGCAAACACCAATGACAAAGTATGAAAGTTCAAAAACTATTGATAACAGACCGTAGTCCCATGCTCAAATACATACCATCTGCCTCAGATTCATCTGAAGGACCAGGACCCACAACTTCAGATGCAGCTTCCTGTTCCGGTTCTTTGTCTTGCTCAGATCTGAAATAAAATACACGAAAATGAATTCCACAAGTGGAACTGACCTGCTTCCAAAAACTTCTAATGTTCTACACAAGACTATGCAGGTCCTAAGGTAAATTAGATGCATCAAAAGATACTGATCCTAAAACTTGAGATAAGCGGCATATGGCATATAAGATAAAGATTAACAGCAGCCATTAGAGCAAAAAAATAATTTAAAAAAAAAAAACTGAAGTTCACATTAATCTGAAAATTAAACAAAAGTCATAATGAAGCATGAACTTTATAAACTACCATAAACTGTGTATAACAAAACATCAGTGGAAAATTAACATAAAATATATCCTACATGTGCTAAATTGTGGAAGAAAACAAAAGAACCAAAAAGTGTACATGAATACAATTGTAATATCAGAATTCAAATCCTGTGTAGTCAAAAGAAAAAAGCATAAATTTCCTGCAGAAAATAAATACTTATATTTACAAGTGGATTTACCTTATTTTCCGAGTTGGTCTGGCTGTCCCACTAACATTTGCAAGCTCAGCTTCCAGCTCTTTTTTCTTCAATCATGACAATAACAGAAAAAACATTATTTAACTTCTAGAAGAAGGGAGAAAATGGAGTAAGGAATTAAACACAAATTATTATACCATAGTGTCTCGCATCTTCTCAAACAATATTGACTTTACAGGGTCTTTCCCAATCCAGCGGCAGAGCTCAAGAGTCAATCCTTTCGAAGATGCACGTACATTTTGATCTTGATGGTCAAAAAGTTCTGGAAGCATCTTCAGAATCCTTTTGGGGGGAACAATCTTTGACCCAAATTCACTAATTACAAAGCCCAATTTGATGCAAAGAATAAGTTTAATTCAAAAGCTGATTCAAAGCTTGCTGGAAAAAAAATCAAGTGTCCAAACCTTAGGGCTTGAAACATGACGTCAATCGCAGGTACAACAGCTTTGGCAACTTTGTTCTTTATTGCTTTCTCCATCGTGTCCTAAATTTAAAACAAACATTCTGAAGGTCTGAGAAAAAATCAACGAATTTGAGTTTAACATGAATATGGATATCAAATATACCATATGCATACAAGTCAAACCTAAACTAGCAACAGTTTCAATTCAAATAGAATCATTAACTCTCTTAATGTGTAAGAATACTTGAAAACAAAATGTTACAAAGCAAATGCTTATCAAGTCAAGAATCCCAGACTAACACACAAAGCAACTATGTCCAGCATGAAAGGCGTATAATGAGGGTATATACTGAAATTCTAACCATGTACTCAATTTACTCCTTTAAAATTTTAGTATAAAAACATAAGGGAGACTTCATATAAGTACCCCGGACATACTGAGCTGATCTCTTCAAAAACCATTCCATTATTTAAGATTAACATAATATATTGGTTCCATCCTTTTTTTTTAATCTCATTCTGCACTTTTGTTTTTATTATTTGTTTTTTTATCTTGTTTCTCTCTCCACTCCCACCCATTTTCCCTCCTAAACACATTTTGGTTCAGATCAAAGAGGAAGAAAAATATAAAACAAAGTTGTAAAATGAAGATTGTTTTAGATTTCAGCCGTTAGATACTGGCAATCTATGAACACAAAAAAAAAAAAAAAAAATTTTTTTAAAGGGGGCTTTGTGCCAAATATGGGGAGTAACTGCAAGTTTCTGGGCAGAAACTGCATAAAAAGGAAATACGGAACCCCAAAATAGCAAAAATACAGTTTTCAGCCACTGCCCCCCGGGGAATAGCAAAATCAGTTTAAAAATTAGATATTGTGAAAAAAAAAAATAAGCTTTGAATGACCTCATGCTATATACAATCACATTTATATCAAAAAATTACATGAACTAAAACCACCCAAAAATGGACCCTGAAAAAATGCCTGCCTTACAGCATACGAGTAAGTCTCTCTCTCTCTCTCTCTCTCTCATGCATGTCAGTACACTTGTACACAGACCAAGACGTTTATCATCACCACTGAAAAATTTACATACCTAACTCTACCATCTCAACTTTCTAGCATTTCCATTCACCAAGAATGTCTAGCTTAACACATGTCTTCACAAATTAAAATTTTCTATTTATTTATGTAAACCGTGTAAACTAGTAATCATAGTGTTCAACCAATCAAATGCAGAGGAAACCTGCTTACTTTACACTGCTTCATCCTTTCACGGACACCTATTTTGTGCTCAATACCACCAGTCACAATCGAGCAAGATCGGGAACAAGTATGTAACTACGTGCTCTAAATCTTTTATATAAATCTTTCAATTCGTATTCTTATCTCTTCTCTTGAGATACATCATTTAATCTCCTCAATCCTCGTTAAGCAAAAAGCAAAAAGTGTACCCTTGAATTTCCTGAAATGATGTACTAACAACCTTAACATTTTTTACTAGCACCAAGTCTTTTTCCAACCATCAAATGTGAACCAAACAATAACCAACAAAAATATATGGACCCACTTGTTTATTATACAAATACAATGGTCAAAATAAAGCTTTTTTCTAGATTTCAGTAAAAATCCAAATTAGTAAAGCTGATTGTACTGAACTAAGGGCAGAAGGGCATAGGATATAAGCAAAAGAGTTTCTTAAAATGGTAAAATGAGAAATGGTTGGGTTTAAACTAAGTAAAAAATTGGGGTTCCAGTGAGTGATCTGTTACTGAGAACAACATTTGTATATTTAAAAATGTAAATTCATATACAATTACTTTTTAACAAATTGAAATTCCTACTTAATTAAGGCAAACAAAGCTTTCTTATAAATAAATAAATAACAGTATATTAAAAAGCCACTGAAGCGCGAGCCCAGGCACACCCTAGAGCCTCAAAATCATTGAGGCAAGGCAACTTCATTGAGGCGCAGGTAAGGCCCCTAAACCGCGAGCATCACAGTTATAGTTGAGGCAAAGTTGAGGCGCGCCACAAATAATTTTCCCTTAAACTATTCATGTATGGTCTTAAATTAGGTCATTTTCCCTTAATATATTCATGTATGGTCTTAAATTATAGCACTTGTGACGGTGACTTTTAATCTTTAATAGTACAACTTACAAGAATAAAATTAATTTTTGCCTTGCGAATTGAGACTTCTATTATGGAAACTCTATGTTTTAGGGTTCCATAATTTAAAGATTGTTACTCCTTATGTTCCAGAACTAAGTGTCCACTTTCTCATTTTCATAAAAATTAAGACTAAGTTAATTAGGATTGGACATTGTACCTTATACCCCCATGAACTGTTATTCTAACGAACTCAAGGTATTAAAACTAATTCATCTTAAATATATGTTTGGTAGACACTCATTTTGGGACGATGGAGTACATAATTGTATTGTCAAATATCAAGACTCAAGTGTATCAGCAATATATATTCAAAAAAGAAACAAGAACTAAAGTTATGGAGATGATAGGTTAGATGATGATCATAAGTTGTACCATCTCAATGATTATTTATATGTTTTGAACATCTTTTAACATAACTTGGTAATGTATATGTTGAAACTTATTATTTATTGAATATTTTTTGGGGAGTGTGCCTCACTTCATTGAAGCCCAAGCCACTGTGCTTCGTGCCTAGACTCCAGCAGACCCTTGTGCCTCCAATGCACCACACATGTTTTAAAACACTGCTAAATATAGCTCAAAAAATTGAAAATTTACCGAACCCACCCAAAAAAAGAGTTTCAGGTTTTTCCCATATCCACGAGTCGTAGTACTATACCCAACTGTAGTGAAATACAGTATAAAAGTCCTCTACTGTCTACTATCATATAGGACTCAGTTTGCTAAACAAAATGCTAGCAGAGCTTCCACAATCAAATAGCATTAACTCAAATAAAAGGGGGAGCATGGTCTTGCTACTTAATAATAAGAGCAAATATCATGACAACTATTCAGGAAAATAAGATTTCAATTGACAGGGCACAACATATATGAGGATGTCAATTTCACAAAAGTAAAGTAATTATGAGGACATTATAAGGTCTTCTGTGGGGAAACGAAGAAAATTGTTTTTTGTCAAGACTAGGAATACTTTGAAGGACCTTTTCAACTCTTCGGTGGATTCATCATTTCAGAGAGTAGATTAACACAATATTCACCATTTTCTAACAAATTTATATTGAGGAAAATAGGAAAACCCTTCTTTGCCCTTTTTTAATAAGAGCTACATATTTTTAATCATAACCAGCATTGAATGCTTTCTACAAACTATCTATCAAAACTTAGGAAGACATCAAAGAAGAAACAAATAAACACTGCAAAGGGTGGTAGATGAGGTCAGGAAAGCTTGTAAAATGCTTAACTTTGAATTTAAAAGTTATTATTAATGATCTTTAAATAATACCTTTCAAAAATAAATGTTTCTAACTCTTGCAGCCATAAAATATCAATCTTACAAACAAATAACAATAATAAAAAATTATAATATTAAGAACCAAGGAGGACATGTCGAAGTTGAGGTTGGCTTAGTATGATATTAATTGTATTCCACTTTAACCAACAAGTCTTCAACTACCTATATAAAGCTAATAAAACTACATGTGCCACAATCAACAGTCCGCCTCACGACTCTCAGCTGTCTTTTGAAAGATAAACACTATTATAATTTTAATATTTTAAAGCATATTATTGTTGTTGTTACTAATCCTCTAGCAAATGATCACATTGACAATTTTTAGCTTCATATCCACCTTCGCTTTTAGTTATAAAAAAAAACATAAGAACCATTAGAAAATTATGATGTATTATTTTTATGAAGAAAATCACTCAAATTACATTATCTAGCTTAAATTAGCAATGAATACATGAATAGTTTACAAATAAAATAATATATATATATAGTATATAATATATTCAATTTTTGCGGCATCTGACCACGAGAAATTAAGTAATTAATTCCATGAGGGCGTGAAGTTACCACATTCTCTTATTTAACAGCCAGCAGAACATAATAAAACATAGAAAGCAAATGGGCTGGACGGTGGTCAAGAAGTTGTTAAGAGGTTAAACATTTGGCCCTAAATTAGCAAGTGGGCATTATCTCGAGTCCACTAGCACAACGAAATCAAGTAGAATAGCCAAACAAAATGTCACCAAAAAGCTACATAATAATAACTGAATGCAGACCCTAAACTGTAACCATAGATGGGACAATTATGTTAGAAGCCAAGTAAGAAATAAATCAGCACCAAAAGTAACTGCATTTTGTCTAGCTTTCAGTAGCAAATTGTTTAGTCTCTAAACACTAAATTCAGTTACACAAGTGAGCAATCACAAGGCTCCTAAATCAAATGCTCTCTATCTGAATCTTATGGAAAGTATGCACAATTACCAATAAACTTCAACTGTAAAAGGAATTGAAAGATGTCATGTTGATTAACCAAAAAGAGCAGCAAAAATGTACCAGGAAAACATCCACCGCCTCCAATTCTACCCAAAGCATAAACACCGCCTGCGCCTTCTCCACTGTCTTGGGCCGACCTGTGAGGCATTTGGCTGCAATAGCATCACAAGTTTCCTTGGCATATCTACACAACACAATCCACAACTCTAAATCAAACAACCAAACAGTAAAGGAAATTCAAATGCAGACAGCACAACATGCAAAAAAAACATCCAAGATGAAATTTCAAATTTCAAATTTTCATTTGAATTACCTTCCCACATCTGCATCGGCAGCTCGCAAAAAAGCAATAAGAGCATCGAGAGCCTTCTCCTGCACCGGAGCATTAGAGTCGGCCACCGTCTTCCTAAACAAAGGACCTGCGCAATCAACAAACAACATCAAGCAAAAATCAAACAAATCACGGCATTGAAGAATGCAGATCAGACATGCAGAGATCGAGAGCAGCGAAAGCAGATCTGACATCAAAAACAACACCAACCAAAAAGAGAAACAAAAACCTAGTCGAAAGGAAAGGAAAACGCACCGAATTCGCGGAGGCGAGGGTCCTTAGGATCGGTGATGGAGTCGCAGAAGGCGGTGAGGTCGAGATTAGCCTCGTTCCTGACCTTCCAGTTCTTGTGCAAAAGTTGATCTTCCCATGGAAGCTTCTTTGCCTCCTTCAACAGCTTCTCTTCCTCCGACGACATTTCCAAAACCGCCTACCGAATCGCTGTTGCTTCTCTCAAAACCAGAGAGAGCTTCTTCAGAGAGGGAGAGAGAGAATGTCTCGTGATGCGTCGTCGTTTTGCTGTGCCGATTGCCGGCGAGAGAGAACAAATGACAAAAGTGCCTGCAAATCACAATATCTTTTCTTTAAAACGGAAGAGAGAGAAACAGAGGGTATTTTGGGCTGTACGTTTTGAATTTGGTGGTGCCCTCACGCGCTTTTGGAAGCCGTGGGTAGGGGACGAATCGCGAGGGCCAATGGGAACTCGACGTGGAGGTGCGGCGCGTGGGGAAGGATGGTGATGGTTGAGCGGTGTAATCTATAGGGCCCTCCCAGACTCCCAGTGGAACTGGAAGGAGCGGAGAGAAGGACTTGGTACGTGAAAAGAAAAGAAATAATAATAAATACAACAACAAAAGTAAATTCAAAATCAAAATGCGCCGTATGTGATATGCAATGCAATATGTCATTTTTTTTCCTATTAAAATCTTTGAATTTTTATGTTTCGACCTGATTTAGTGTTTGAACTCTTCTTAATTCAAAATAGTTTTTGAATTTTCGTATTTTGATACAAAATAGTTCTTGAAATTTTTTTAACCCAAAATACTCTTTGAACGTACCAAATTGAGTCAATATTTGAAAGTTTATGGACTATTTTGGATTAAAAAAATGGGATAATGACATATTGGAGCCCGTTTTTTTGTCTCTCAACACATGTACCCAAGTTTAAAAACGTAATTTTAGTGATACCTAAGTTATCTTCCAATCTGTTAACCGTTAAAGTTAACGAAAAGTTGTACTTTCTAATTCATGTGCTATGCACATGATCCAATAATTCTTGAATGTACCAAAAATACCATTGCCTCAACCTCTTATTAAATTTAGTCTTCTTTTACAATCCAACCCCATACCCTCATCTTCCACCACCAACTAATTATAAGCTTCTGTGTATATAAAATTGGGATTATTAAACATTCTCGGTTCTCCTATCTAGCTAATGGCTTGGACTTGCACTACTAAAAGGTCAACATTGTTAATACGGTTTCACTTGCACCATTATATGTAGTATTTTCAAATCATATTAATCTGATGTGGAATTTATTACCCACTTCAACAAGTGGAGCCCTCCAATCTCCATGGAAGGATCATGTAATGGTAAACTCTCTATTAACACACTCTAATACTCCCTACTATTTCATGAATACACCATTTTGCTAAGGAATAGCAAAAAAGAGTTTTTTTAAAAGCAAAATCAAGCCCGGATTCTATCACCATTGCATCTCTTAACGACAGAAGCAATAACAATCTGGCTTCATATTAGTATAGTATGTGTGAAGTTTATATAAATGGTTAGCAATTTGGATTTGGTTTTGACATTTCTTTATCTTTCTTTTTTTCATACAGACAGGTATCGAAATTCTATCATGCAACGGCCTAAAGATGTTGATTCACCACAAAAAATCGAAAATAAATTGGCCAATAACCGAACGACACATGGATCGCTCAGATGGTCAAGAAAAGTCAAAGGACATCGACGAAAGTACGAACGAGTGCGAGGACAAGATTTGCAAG
>JAYMSZ010001126.1:0-15456 GCA_036897665.1 Pelargonium citronellum | reverse complement strand
TGTAGCTGGCAAAATCTTGCGAGAAAGGGAAAGTTCCACTCCTAATAATCCAACTTGTGGGAAGGATCAGCATGATACTCTCACTAGTGTTGCTAATAGGGAAGAAGATGAAGACCTTCCATTGAAGGTAAACACTTCTGAGCATGAAGTTTGCGATGAGAAAACTTCTGCCTCCGTAGCACGCTTGCGAGGGAATTATCAGAACTTGTCGTTAAATGAAGTTTCAAACTCTCAGGATAATTTTAGTTCTGGGTGCAGCTTGATGTCAAAAAGTTGTGACCGCTCAAAAAGGATATGTTTTGCTGAAAGTGCAACCACTTTTGGTTGCAAAAGTGCTTGCGGTAGCTCATCTAGCAAAGTACCTGGAGACTTGGTTCATGATGGAAAATATTTTGATGGGGAAGTAGAGGGTATGATTGAAAGAAAGCTAGAAGTTGAACCATCAAAAATTAAAAGTATAAAAAATGAAACTTCCCCTGTCTCGAGTAGTTCAAGGGGTGTTATGGAACTGGACAGGAAACCCCCTACACATGTGGGTTTAGAAAGTGATACAAAAGTGTCTTCATTAAGGGACTGTGAAGCTTTTGGTCCTTTTCCTAGACGCTGTGCTAATACAAATATAATTAGTAAAGATGATGACGAAAAATACGTTGGCTGCAGTCAACGTGGTACCATGGTGAAGGCTTGTAAGTCACCACCCGACATTGAAGAACAAAGAATGAATGACCAGTTGGCATCCAAAAACTGGAAAATGGGTAAAAGTTTGAAGGCTGGGGGTTGCTTTAAAACTGGTAAATGCCTATTTTCTGGTTCAATTTTTAACGGATGGTGCACCCGTCTAGTGAATGGAATTTTAGGTGCATAATATAATCTGTTGAATTCCGCGAATTTTGCCATTGATCTAGGTTGATGATTTTTCTGAATGGGGTGGGCATACTTTCTTGTGCATGTCCTTTAATTATTCTTTCTTAAAGTTTGTGATCTTACTAACAATTTCTGATGGATTGATGCTTTTAGATGCAAAGCCAAAGCCAGTTTACCAGTATGGAAGACCTAGTAATGCACGCCAAAGATCTGAGAGGATTGTTCCTTTCAAGAAAAGGAAGTATTATCATCAAAGCCCATTATCTAGTTCTGATGGAGGGTTTGGGTGTGAAGACATATATAGCCCTCCGGACAAGACAGTTGATGATGATGACTGTGGTTCGGGTGCAAGAATGCATGGTCGTGCACTTTTGCTTTTCTAAATATATGTGTGAAATGTAGTCATCAGTTTTAGCTGAATGATCTTGATTCTTATGTGCAGTGATTGGATCATCGTCGTCTGTAGTCGGTCAACAAGCATCTCCAGAATCCAGAGATTGTAATGGTAGGAAAAACTACGATGAAATGATATGTACTGTCCAAATCTTCTTGAGATGGATCCTTTCTTCTGGGGATATTCTTATGCTCATTCTTTTTTATATTCAGTGAAGCTTAGTATCAAATCCTTCAAGGTTCCAGAGCTCTTTATTGAGATTCCTGCAACAGCCACTGTTGGTTCACTAAAGGTTTGTGATATTGCATTACACCCATTGCTTTTGTTCACATTTATATGCCTCCAGAAAAGGAAAAAAAAAAAGAACTTTAGGGCCTCCTTTAAGTTGGAACACTTCGATTCATATGTTGTATGATTTTCATAGCTCCTCACGTGAGGAAAAGTTGATTATTTTCATAGCGCCTCCATTACATGGACCTTTTCTTCTTGTCTATCTTTGTTTTGGGGAAATGTTGATTATTTGTATGGTTTTTCAGAAGTCTCCATGGTTTTCATTTTCAGCATAAGAACACCGCCGTTTTATTAACAGTTTTTATTTTTTATATGAATGCAGCACCATTAAATAAACTGATAGACATGGCACTTTCTTCATTATCCATAGTGAGGGCATGTCGTCTATTAAGTGAAAGGATGCTTTGTTCTTGACTTCTTATCTAGCACATGGGTAGAAGGTCCTACATTGTAATATGTAGGGTTTATAGTTGTCTGCTGGTGATATTTGATATCCTATTTTCCTGCAGAGGACAGTTATGGAGGCAGTTACAGCGATTCTTGGAGATGGACTACATGTTGGTATCCTTCTACAGGGAAAAAAAGTTAGAGATGATAACAAAACTCTAATTCAGACTGGGATTTCTCAAGACGACAAGCTTCACTCTTTGGGTTTTATGTTGGAGCCCAGACATGGACAAATTTCTTCACCTATGTGCACTGCGGATCCTCCTTTGTTATCTGGTTGCAACTCTCGCAGTCTTACCAGGTGACAATATGAAATGTGGTCTAACAATATGCCCTTTTTGCTCATTCTCTGTTTTTTTTTTCCTTGAATTTACGAGTCAACTAGTTAATCTTACCACGCGTAATATCAGGCATTCTGCCTCGTGGAATTCGCAGCCTGGGATTTCTGGTATCTCCTCAAAGTCTTTGTTGACAAATTCGGGCAGTTGCACTGATTGTGACCCTGATGCAGTTCCTTCACTCGCTGGCACCTCTAATGACAATAATACCATGAGCGAATCCCGAGCTCTGGTTGCAGTTCCAGCTATTAGTATGAAGGCATTGACTGTGGTCCCGTTTCATCGAAAATCTGGCCATCCTGAGTTTGCACAGCGCCGAATCAGGAGACCTTTCTCCGTTTCAGAAGTTGAAGCGCTGGTTCAGGCAGTTGAAAAACTTGGGACTGGAAGGTTGGTTTGATTACTGCATTTAGTTTGGTTGAGAAAATCCTAGTTTCGGTATCCAGAGCATTAAAATCCTTATCCCTATATTCTTTAATATGTTTGATTGGTTATCAGGTGGCGTGATGTGAAAATGCGTGCTTTTGATAGTGCAAAGCATCGAACTTACGTTGACTTGAAGGTTAGTGTTGTCAAAACGTTCTATTTCTCTAGTCTTCTTTTGAAGAGTCTATTGATGCACCCAAACTCACCAATCTTTCACCTCATACTCACACCTTTTCTTTCTTCCCTAAAGAACAAGCACCTCATACTCACCTTTTCTTTCTTCCCTAAAGAACAAGCAACCCGCACAAATTGTTTTCTCTTTTTGATCTTCTGTTTAATTATGTTTGTGTGCAATGTGCATACTGATTGTTTGTAATTTGCACCTAATTCCTAAACAATGAGGATTTTTTTTCTTTTTTTGGTTCGAAGGCTCAGGCTAAACAAAACGGGTGTAGTGTCGCCATGGCATTATACAACCCTGACATATCCGGGATTTGATCCATGATCCTGTATACTATTCACAGCAAGAGACTTTTTGGCTGATTAAACTGACACCCACTAAATATCCTTATATAGATGACAAATTCTTTTCCCCAATGACCGTAGTTAGCTCTCCCTTAGGCTTGTAAGGACCTAAAGTTGGACTAAGTTTTGCTAAGCTCTCTGTAAGTTTCATTGTTGGGATCTGAAAACGTAGTTGATTGGTTGTCTTAGAAATTGTCTGTGCACTCGTAAGGAATCAACTTAATGAAAAAAAGGGCTGGTTTTGGGATGGTGCAGGATAAATGGAAGACATTGGTTCACACAGCGAGAATTTCCCCCCAGCAAAGGAGGGGAGAACCAGTTCCTCAGGAACTGTTAGACAGGGTCCTGGCGGCTCACGCCTACTGGTCCCAACAGCAGGCCAGGCAGGTGAAGTCGGCTGTCTGAGGCTTTGCCTTCTCGACTACAGAACAACAGAGAAGGCAGAGGTAGAAAGAAAATTGCAGTTAGAAAGAATTAGATTATTTGTTTATCATAATGTAAATTTAACTATAGAATGAAATAACATGTAAAGGAAATTCATGTAATGTGCTTACATTCACCTTGATCAACCAAGCTTCGCGAAGCACTTGGTCTTCTGTAAATGATTGTACAAAGGAATGTGAGCATCGCCCACTCAGTGTCTCCGCTCACTGTTTGGAAGTTGGAAATTCTTTTGTTCTTGTTCTCCTTCTGGAAAGGAAAGTTAATAATAAAAGAAATGAAATTTCACAAACCTTGCCGGGTTCTTGAACTGATTTCATTCTTCTTGCATTTAAATATACAATGTTCTGTTTGTACTTGAAACATATATTCATGTTGTGTTGGTGATTAAATCATAATGAGCTGATGCAGAAATATGAAACTATTCTTCATGCACAAACCTTGTCTCTGTCTCTGTTAAATGTCTCTTCTTGTTTTCTTAACAAGAAGATGCTTATTCTCATTTTAGTATATTCTCAATCCATCCACCAAGATTATCTGAATGTTTATTTGTCAAGGCAAAGGTATTTCTCTTTTCCATTAATATATGATTTTGGAAAGCTATGCAGAAGAAATGCAACTGATACTGCTATATATATATATATATATAAATGTGAATTGGTTTTCTATTTTTTATTTCAATGGAAGTTAATTAGGCATTTGTGCTGTGCTCTTAAACAGTGGATTTTTTCTTCTTCTGTACAATCTCTTGAATTCATGTTTAATTGTTGTATTCTTGGTTAAAACAGAGATTTAAGAGTCAAACTAAATTAATACAATAATGCTCAGTGCCCATACCCATAGTATAATCAATATCCAATTTTTATATTCTGGGAGTTGTATACTTTTTTTTTTATGCAAATGAGAATTATATACTTAAATGGAGTATATCATTAATTTTACAATAATAGTGATTACAGTAATGTCTGCATAAAAAGCTGAAGTAGATAAGAGAAGTCAATTAAAGAGTGATTGGAGCAGGACACGTCAGACACAAAGCTTAGGCCACCAGCTGAGTCAACCTACGAGCGACACGAAGATATAATAATTTCATTTTAGTTTAAAATTGAGATTTGCTTGTTATGCTCTCTTTTGATTATATATTTATAGGCTATTTAATTTTAGCTAAATGAGTATGTGTATCTATTTTTATATATATACAGACAAATTAATTACTAATCTAGTAACGAACTTAATATTGTAATAATAATTATGGAAATAACAAAAATAGTACAATTTCATTTCATATTTTCATTGCTAAAAGAAAATTTTATTTTGATTCAAGAGTTGGACCAGAAAGTGAGAGTGGTCACAGTAGCTCTGACCTCAGAGAACCGATAGTTAGATAGTTCAGTTTCTTCAACAAAAATCCAAATACCTTTTTAATTATTTTATTTTTTTGATGAATGGCCCAACAAAAAAAGTCATTATCGAACAGACACGTGTTTGTCTCCAACAGGATCTACAGAACAATTCAAGCTCTAATTATTTAGAGGAAGACAACTTTGATGGTCTTGACCGACTGTAGCCGGTGACATCTGTAAAGTAACAAAAATCAACGGTTGAGATTTCACCACCTACTGAGGATTTTTTATTTATTTACTGTATTTATTTATTTTTCCCTATAAACAAACTTACCTTCCTCTTCCTCAGACAATAGTAGCCACATCAAGGCACTTGCTATTTCCAGTCTCTGCTTGCTTTGCTTCACTTCTCTCTCTGCTGCTCAAGCTTGGTTTTTAGTTTTTGTTCTCTGAGGTACGCTTTTGTTCCCATTTTATGTTGCTTCTCTCTGCAATTTTCTTGTAATTTTTTTTGTCTGTTGATATAATGTTTACAGTGTCTTCTTCTTGACATTTTAGGCCTCAATTTGCTTACTACTGTATCTTCATGAATTGGGATAGTTAGAAGTTTGTTTTTTTTTTCTTTGTGAAATTTTGTGATTGTTCCTGGCCATTTCTGCAAGTTGGGTCAAATTATTGATAATTTGTATTGGCTGGCTCTAAAAGTTTGTAGCTTTTTGTGAGTATTGTGTGGTGGGGTGTTTAGGGTTTGAGAAAAGTTGGATCCTGGAAGTAAGGAAAAGTGTAATTTAATTTTTTTTGTTGGGTTTTAGAATTGGGTTCTTGTGGTTTGGAGTGTTTTTTTGCTTGGGGTTGGAAAGTAGCAATGGATCCACGGGGATTGTCTGGTTCTGGAAATGAGATTCAAATCAACAACCGGTCTGCGTCGATTCTTTCGAATAGTAACTTTATTACCGGACCCAGATTTGATAATGCAAATACTTATGTGGACCATAATGTTAGGGGATTTTATTATCCTCCTCCTGATCCAGTTCCAAGTAATGTAGTTGCTGTGTATTCGGGTGGAAGCCAAGAGGAAGATTCACAAGAGGATTGTGAATTTTCGGATGTGGTTTTGAGGTACATAAGCCAGATGCTCATGGAAGAAGACATGGAGGATAAGACCTGCATGCTTCAGGATTCTTTGGATCTGCAAGCTGCTGAGAAATCACTATACGAGGTTATTGGGAAAAATTATCCACCTTCACCGGAGCTGAACTCTAATTATGGCACTCAGAATGGTGACTACTCTTCTTATCTCAATCAGAATGGCGATACTCCATATGAGGAGGTCTCCAGGAGTATGAGTAATTGTGTCAGTAGTAGCAGTACCAGCAGCAGCTGCTTAGTTGATAACATTTGGGCCCAAGAAATGGGTGAATATAATTCCTATCAAGTTCACTCTTTGCCTGTTTATAGTACTTCTCAGTCGTCTTCTGGCTCTCCAAATGGCATAACGAGTACCTTGGATGGATTAGTGGACTCTCCAAATAGTACTCTTCAGGTCCCTGATTGGGGTAGTGAGAACCAATCTATTTTGCAGTTCAAGAAGGGGGTTGAGGAGGCCAACAAGTTTCTTCCAAGTGACAATGAGTTATTTGTCAATTTGAAAGCGTCTCTTGAGCAAAAGTCAGCAGCTTGTGATGCGGTGGTCAAGGTGGAGAGAAGGGACGAGAGAGATTACTCACCCAGTAGTTCAAGGGGAAGGAAGAATCTTCACAGAGAGGATGTGGATTTAGAAGAAGAGAGGAGTGCCAAGCAGGCAGCAGTTTTCGTTGAATCGCCTCTGCGAACGGAGAAGTTTGATGAGGTGTTGCTTTGTTATGGTGGACGAGGCCCTGTGTCAACTCTTCGCGAAGCTTTGCAGAATAGAGTAAATAAAAATTTGCCTCAGAATGGACAGTCAAAGGGTTCTAATGGTGGAAAGGGTCGTGCTAAGAAATCAAGTGGAAGAAAGGATGTTGTGGATTTGAGAACTCTCTTAGTAAATTGTGCACAAGCTGTTGCCGCTGATGATCGCAGGAGTGCAAGTGAACTGCTAAAGCAAATCAGACAGCATTCTTCTCCGTTTGGGGATGGGAACGAAAGATTAGCTCATTGCTTTGCTGATGGCCTTGAGGCACGCTTAGCGGGTACTGGTAGCCAGATTTATAAAGCCCTCGTCAGCAAAAGAACATCTGCTGCTGATTTATTGAAGGCTTACCAGCTATACCTCGCGGCATGTCCATTCAGGAAGCTCTCTAACTTTGTCTCTAACAAGACAATTTTCAATGCATCAGAAACTGCAACTAGGCTTCACATTATAGACTTTGGTATTCTTTATGGTTTCCAATGGCCAACCTTAATCCAGCGGCTCTCCGGCAGACCTGGTGGACCCCCAAAGCTTCGGATTACAGGAATAGACTTTCCCCAACCTGGGTTCCGGCCAGCAGAGAGGGTTGAGGAAACAGGTCGTCGGTTAGCAAATTATGCTGAGAGTTTCAACGTGCCATTTGAATATGTTGCCATAGCTAAGAAATGGGAAACTATTCAAATGGAGGAACTCCAGATTGAGAGGGATGAAGTGGTTGTGGTTAACTGTTTGTACAGGTCCAAGAACTTGCTTGATGAAAGTGTGGCGGTGGACAGTTCAAGAAATATTTTTCTCAATTTGATAAGGAAGATTAATCCAGATATTTTTGTCCATGGAGTTATCAATGGGGCCTTCAATGCCCCTTTCTTCGTTACCCGGTTCCGAGAGGCCTTATTTCACTTCTCTGCACTGTTTGATATGCTAGAAACTATCGTGCCACGTGAAGATCGGGAACGAATGCTGATTGAGAAAGAGATCTTTGGTAGAGAAGCTTTGAATGTTATAGCTTGCGAGGGGTGGGAGAGAGTGGAGAGACCAGAGACATACAAACAGTGGCAAGTCCGTAACCTAAGGGCTGGGTTTCTTCAACTGCCTTTCGATAGGGATATAGTGAAAAGGGCAACTAATAGAGTAAGGTTGAGCTACCACAAGGACTTTGTAATTGATGAAGATAACCGGTGGCTATTGCAGGGATGGAAGGGGCGTATTGTTTATGCCCTTTCCTGTTGGAAACCTGCAGAGAGAGCTTGAAAGGTATGCTTTTTAGTTTTGTTACTCAAGGTCTTCCCCTGGTCCTCGCCACTTCTGCATTGACAAAGATAATTAACTACGAATCAGTAAGCTCGTTATGCACTTCTTACTTGTAACAAGTTTCTCTTCTCTCTTCCCATTACTGTGAGCAACAATGTCATGGAATCGACCCTTCTTTAATTTCATCCAGCGATGCTCGTGCGCAAATGATGCTCAGACAGTTGCATGAATGCTGCTCTTAGCATAGTATAATCATGTGTAGAATTTGAATTTGGCATCTAAATGTGAAGGGAAAGATGTGCAGGCAGCACAAGTTTAGCACTGAGTTGAGTCTCCGCTCTCCACTAAAGTTTGTCTCAACGAATAGCTAAAAATGTAATAAAAAGTATTGTCCAAAGCTCTTCATGTCAGCTTTATATTTGGTAATAATTGTTTGATCCATCTTCTTGACAGATTGAAGCATATCTAGTCTGCCACCAAAACATAATAACGGTTGCTGAAAAGAAAGAGAGGTCTGTTTCTCGTAGTGGAAGATGAGAGATAGTGGTGGTCCTCTGAAAGCACAGTATTGTCACTGAGAACAAAAACAGTCCCATGGATCTACACGTGATTTTTCCATGAGAACAGCAATTATTTATAAAATTCCAGATTGCTGATGTTGATTTCATTCATTTTTAGCACCACAACGGAAATATTGAACATATCATGTGCTGCCTATACAATATTGACATTGACATTTTTTAACAAATTAGAAATTAGAAACAAATTACAGCATCTTAAAGTGGAAATGGCTCAATTTTCTTTGAACGTCTCATTGAATTATTGTTTCAGCTCAATACATGCTCAAATTTTGGTCTAGCAAGGAACACAGATAATTACAACCTTCCCATTTTACAAAAGTAACCCACAAAGAAAGTTAACCATCTACATTAGTTGTCAGCTTTCATGTATCTTTAAGTGTCTAAAACCTCATCCTGAAATGTATTCCCCTTAAAATACGCATGCTTAACACATATATCTCTTCACCAATCTGAGCTGCAGGCCTGCAATACCATAACAGACGTCATGAATATGATATAGTAATCAACATACCACAAATTGGAAAATATGAGTCCTGTTGACAACTACCGACGTAGAAGAAATCATGATTGTGCAAGTATACAAGAAATTCTGGAGCCGTTTCAGCACTTGAACTAAATAATGAACAAATCTATCACCATTAGGAAATTGCATGCAAGCTATATAAGAAGAAACACAGTTGACTGAATAAAAACAAGTTTTCTGTGTGTTCAATAACTTTTCTCAAGCATCGAATGGTATACGACAATGACAAACTATGGCTCATCTATTTGATCATGCAAACAGACACATTAACAGATTCAAATTTTTCTCTTAACTTGCCATATGCTGCCTCTTCTCGGTCTCTGATTCAAAAAGCATATTGTCAATTCCGCAACAACACCTTGATGAAAGGATACTGTACTTATGGACTTAATCCAAGACCTTACATAGTAAATTTTCATTTCCAGTCCATAAATTCAAACATCAAAGCTAGTAGAGCATATTGCAACTAATGAAGAGATGCAAAAATATGCATGTCCACGGCTCGAGATTCATCTTCTGTGATATGTAGGATGCAGCTTTCACTAACAGTAACACATTGTCTATATTCGTACGCTAATAAGGGTGGGTGCTAACTGAAGCATGAAGTTGAGATTGGCTTTAACAATACATATTGTCATAAGGCGGTTTGGCCAGGAAACACAACCACGCAACATTCACTCATAAGCTTGAAGGAAAACTTGATGTCATGAAACCAATTATACTTACACATAGTAAAGCCAACACATCTCTAGTAGAGCAAGAAATAGACAGATTTCTGAGTATGATAGTAGCTTTACAAACCTAATACTTAATTACAAGTCATTGGTAAATAAACTACTTGTCAGACAAAAAGAAAAGAAAAAAGATACCTCTTTGAGACTGAAGGATATCATTCTTGAGGTGGAATTTTTTCATCTAACCATCTGGGAGGATCAAATCCCGACCCACCTACAAAAGTAAAGATGGAAATGGAATAAACATTTTAAGGTGCACATCTCATTCCTAAATAGCAATAATATGCTTATCTAGATACAGAATATATCTTGAAACTAGCATAACCACAATACCAAGAGGATTGCATCTGCAAATCCGCCACGCAGTCAATACAGAACCTTTTACAGCTCCGTACTTCTTGTAAGCTATCATGGAATACTCACTACATGTGGGAACATACCGACAACTCTTCGGCAACAGTGGCGAAATTTCTCCTGTTTAATGAACACCCAATTCAGTGAATCCCATAACATTTTTCTTCATTGCAATTACACTTGCAAGACCAACCGAAACTGTATCAACATTTATACGAAAAAAACTCAAAACAATAATAAAAAGGGGCATTTTCCTCATAGGGTCAAAGAAATTAAGGGAAAAAGTACTCACTTTTATAGAACTTGAGCACAGACAATGCAGCTTTAACTCCCAAACTGTACTCTTCCTCGTTTGATTCTGGATAAACCCCAACAAAATTTTAGTTTAAACGATCTAAATTCAGTAATTGAGACGGAAGAGGAGTTACCTTCGAGATTGTTGGGTTCCGAGTCGTGGCCCAATCCATTTGTAATTGGGGTTCGGAGACGGAGGGAGTTGGTGGAAATGGATAAGCTTGAGCAGTGCTTCCGATAGGGGTAAGATTTGAGGGAATTGGGATTAGGGTTTTGGGATAGCGACGCAGCAGAGAAGAGCAAGAATGGTTTGTGGCAGTTGATGGAGTGAGCAACCGCCATGTCAATGTGGCGTTCCGGCAGCAGCCGCCTTGACCCACAAAGGCGCGGATACGATATTTTGCGGTTATTTGCATTTCCAACTCTTTTTTTACTGTTGTTCAGGTTGAGTATTGGGTCTATAGTCTATACCTTATAATTATATCATCTACAGAGTGGAAAAAAAAATGTTACTATGGCATGAATTCCTTTAATAATGTATAGAAAAGGTAATGTGATGTTACGTGATTGATTGGAGGTGATGTCATGTATGCATCGTAATTAAATTATATGATCATAATGTTGTCACAATGAGGTTGCGATGATGTGATGATGGAGATATAGTAACGATCTGTTAGATCCAGGGAGAGAGTTCTCAGGAGGAGCTGCAAGATGGAGTTTGAAAGACTACAAACAGGATATACTTTTATTAATAGTTTCAGTGCTTAGCAACCAATCATAATTCATAACACTTGAATGTCTTCAAAGCTACAAGAGAGTAGTAGCTCGTGCGTGATTTTCTTGGGTCATATGTCTATCTATCTCAGAATGTCGTCTTGGGCGAGTCAAGGCGACTCGATAAGTCTCATCCACTCTAAGTGTTTGAGCAGGTGACACAAAGCATAGTAAGAGTTCGTAGGGAGCCGGGTGTTGGAATCAGGTTCTTGGTAACGTCACTTGATGTTGAAGAGAGTAAGATCCTAAGAGGTAGGATTGTGAGATTCGATAATGAAGGTGGAGTTCGTGTATCTTGATTTTGTTAAGTATGGAGGTGAGCTCCAATAAAGCGGATGCGCCCTGGGGAAGAAAATGTGTTTTCATATAGAGCTTGATGGAGGAGATCGTTAAATGAACAACTTAAGAAAACACTCGAAATACCTTGGAGACATTCAAAACTAAACTGTATGTCAGATTTTATTTATTTTATAGAAGCAAAACATCTATAGAGCAATCAACAAGGTGTCTGAATCTGTGGAGCAACGCTGCAAGAAAGCCATATTACACATTTGTGACATCCCCTCTTTTGCTTGAGAATAGCAACTACATGTCCAAGAAACTACTATCTCTTAGCATCATATAGAAAGGTTAACCGTATTAGGAGGCGCCACCTTAAAATTAGCTCTGTATAAAGTTTTCGACACATGATCAGAGAGACTCGAGGTTTAACAATAGTTATGTAAACTGAGGAGTTTAATATAAAAGTTCAACCATGATATTAAGCATGGTGCAAGTCAAAATCGAGCAGTGATTTGGGCAAAGAGAGCCTTAAAATCCTTAGTTGGTGTGCCAGCTCCCTCGGGCTTTGAGGCTAGATCAAACGCCTTGAATTTGGCCTCCTCAATCTGCAGTGCCTGCTCACAACACGGAGATGTAAATTGATTCTCAGTTAATAGCACATTGAAACATCCAAAACAGCTTCCAACAAATTATTGCAACAACATGATCATCAAAAACACATACCTGAACACAGACTTCTGCAACATCTGCTCGGGGAATGAGTTTAGTGTCTGTCTGAAGAAGCTCGTCATCCTTCCCAACAAGCAATTCACGAATACCACCTTCTTTATCTTGCAAGCCTCCAGCCCTGTTTCAGCCATAAACAGCCAAGTCAACTGGAAAGGTGCAGGAAAACTCTAGCACCATGGACAACAATGTAATTCAAGAGATAATAGATTCCGGGTTCAATGATAACTAGAGCCATAAACGAGCAGAAAAAAACATGAATGTACAGAACAAAATTTGAGTACAAAACTAAACCCTAAAGGAATAGAAAACATTGTTTCTAATCACTACTTAGCTCACTGAGTGTAGGATTTATGGGTACTTATTTGTTAACTGGAAGATATTGTTTACGCAACGAGTGAAATTAGGAAAACAAAATGCCATATGACTTAAATTTGAATTCTCAAATTGTTGACAGGATATCCATTTCAAGGTGCTCCCTTGATACCGCTTAAGTAAACATGTCAACCAACAGTACGATTTACTCATATATTATACAAGGATAATCAGCATTAATTTTAAGAAAGATAGATGCAGATGTAGATTAACTTACCTTATGATTGTGTATGGAATACCAGAGTCGGCCAAATACTGCTCAGCCTTCCTCTTCCACACCTATTATTATAGCGTAACAAATCATAGCATCTTGCAATAAACTATCAAAACTGAAATGCAATGAAGACATGGCAAGATACATATATGCACATATAAATAAGATAAATAAAATGGAGACAATTAACACCAAGAGGATGAAGTACATTTTAAAGCTATATGAAAAAACAATTACGAACCAGTATATTCCCGTTACCCAAGCTGTTCAAAGGATGGTTAGGGTTTGTTCCGCCCATAGATCCAACCAATACAATGTGCTTCACTCCTGCTGCCTTGGCTGTTTATGAACATCATTTAATTATGCAATTGTCTCATTTAGCTGAATGATTTCAATAAAATTTAAAAAGAGAATTCTCACCAACATCTATCTGGTTCTTTTGCCCGATCCAGTCCACCTATCATGCATAAAGTTTCACCAAAATAAGGAAAAAAGTTTATTAAACAACATAAAGTAACAGGACAGATTGAGAGTATGTGGAGGTTACCTGTTCAGGATATGCTCCATCTTCGAAATAGAACTCAGGCCTTCCTCCTTTGGATGGACCAAACCCAGGCTTCATCTTTGGCACAGCACTTGTGAGAATTACTAGAGCATCAATACCCTGAATTGCAGGTTCAATGCTGCTGGAATCCCTTATGTCCCCAATGAAAACATCATCTCCTCCCTCAATTTTCCCCTTGCTCTCCTCTGTTCTGACCAAACCTCTCGCAATATACTGGCCAGACCTTTCCTTCAATTTCTTATAGACTATTTGGCCTATCAAATTCAACCAACAAGCCATGTTAACAGATAATTAACAATCCATTCATTCAATAAAGATTCCTTGGAGTGAGGTATACCACTCTGCAATTTTATTGCCAAGGAGAGTTAAAAATGCAAAAGCGGGTAGAATATTTGAAGCATTTGAAAGTGGAGCATCATATATAGCAGTATAGCACAAGCAAAGTGCAAAGGAAGAAGCCAACAACACTAAAGGAAAAGTTGTATATTGTAACTAACGAATCATCCAAATGCAGAAAACACAACACTTAACCCCAACCCAAGCGTTTTGAGAAACAGGTACTCAACAATAGCATAGAAAAGTTATACGAAGCAATAAAGAAGTATTTTTTGGGAACCCTACATTATGTTTTACTAACACTAGAATTACCACACACACAAAAAAAAACATCAACATAAGGACAACTAGAATGGAGGCATAACCCCATTAATACAGTGACCAACTGAACTGTACCGATCACATGCAATCAACCAAGGAGGGAGCTAAGCTAACCCCATTAAAGAAGTACATTGCATCTGCAAAATGATGTTGGTTATAGAAGACCGTCCTAAAACCCAAATTTATAAGTGCTAATGAGAACGAACAAAATTGCTGAGAAATGACAAGTAGAGCCATTAACTTCATTTGTCTCTACCAGTTTTGAGTTTGAATTTTAAATCCTTCTTTTCTACTTTGCCACAGCAACACTTCACCACTAGGACAGGACATAAGTGGCCATTTAACTGAATTAAGCACCCACTGATTTACTAACAATAGAACTCAATTCATTAATGTTCCTCCGAAGTTTATGCAGCTATGCATGTTACTCATCTTTAAGTGCATAACCCAATTCACAGCTGATCATCTAACACAATGACAACCCCAAATAAACAATCTCAATTTCCAATTTGCATCTTAAGAATTTTACACGAAAATACCTAAATATCACAACACCATATTATGAAACACAAAATTGATTGCAGTTCTATGGCTTCCTCGATCAAGTCAAATATAGATTCAAGCACAATTACCTAACAAAATAAACTGAGCTCGCAGAAAAGAGCAGTAGGTTTTTATTAATTAATTTATTTAATCAACTAATTGTGAGTTTTCAATTCTGAGCAAAGAAACACAAAGAGAGATAGAGAGAGAGGACCTGTTCGACCACCAGCTCCAGTAACAAGAACGGTAGGTAAATCCGCCATGGCTGCACAGACTACTATGCGTCTCGCTTTCTTGCTCGTAGGTGTTTATGAAAATGTAGAGCAATAACTCAAGTGGGTGGAAGGTCCTGGAAGATTATTGTGTAGTAAAAGAGATGACGACGCCAATTAATTGCTTTTAATGAGGGAGAGAAGGCCAATGTGACACGTGTCTCTATTTTCATTGGTATTGGACTTAGTAGTACGGAATAATTACACAACCGAACGTCGCTGCAACAACTCCGACTCCGGCGATGGCTTGCACTTGCTGCTCCTACTCCTACCTAAGGGTTAAAGGCCTAAATGGTACCCAATCTTTGGGCTGAAACTCAATTTAGTACCTAATCTATAATTGTACCAGAG
>JAYMSZ010001125.1:0-15457 GCA_036897665.1 Pelargonium citronellum | reverse complement strand
AGGGTGGTAGTTGAAAAACATGTTAAGCACAGAGGGTTCATCAGTAATTACCCCTTTATTTTTTTTTGTCAAACTTGTCTGGATGAGTAGATTTTCGAGCCCATAGTTTTATGGGTCATAATACGATTTGAATTAATAAATGATTATTTTACCGTAGTTCCAAACAATCCAATCATCAAGTGCCACGTCAAGACAATATCACGTGCGACCCTCCTCTGCTACAGTAGCTGTTTTTTTCTCTTCTCTACGTTTCTTTCTTTACCTCTTCGTACCCAAATGTTCTGTAACCGAACAGAATAGAACAGCTGAGGAGAAGAAAAAAACCCTAAAACTGTACAATTCTTCCGGTTAACTGTACCAGGATCAGGAGATCTGGACCGTCCATACCTTGCCGGATTATTTCGAATTTTTTTCGCTCCGTAGCGCCAAAATCTTTCCCTAACTTCCACTCTCAGTCTCAGGTAGGTCTCAACCTTCTCATTTCCTCTCCAATTTTCACTCTCTAAATTCTATTGGTTACTTTTTGTTTGGTTTCCGGGAAAATGGAAGGAAAAGAGAAAGAAAACCTGAACATTACTAAACCACACACACTGTTTTAAGATGTAGATATAAGATAGAGATTGAGTTTTGAATGCTGGGCTTAGGTTGTTAATTGAGCCATAAAAGTTGATATTTGCAAAAAAATGCTAAATTTATATACATGTAGCTTTGTTTTCTTGGAAATCCAGTTGGGCATAACTAGAGGTTTATGTTGAAATGTAATGTAATGTAATGAAGATGCTCATGTCCTGTCCCTTATGGTTTTGCTATGCTGATTGGTGAATGTTTGTAGATTTTGAGCTGCTTTAGGGTGAATGTTTGTAATGTTACATGGTTATGGTTATAATATCCGTCATTTCAAATGAATGAGGGCTTTGCCAAGAAAGCATGTATGTTCTATGACATGTTTATAATACGCTGTAATATGAAAAGTAATTGGCATAAGATGATGAAATATGGCTACTGGTCCGGCTGATATTTTTTGTTTTCTCGAATTAAGGTTGATGGATAGTATAGAGCTTGATGTATCAAGTCATCCATCAGAAGAGGATGCCAGAAACAAGAACCAGACATCATCGAGTGTGGTTGTTGATTCAGGACAGGAGTATCAGAGCCCTAAAGCTTCCTTGACTGATAATGACCAGGCGATTACTGATAGTGAGCATGATTGTCGAAGCCAAGATGTTTCTTCTCTTGACAAGAGTCAGTTGGGGCTTGACGGTGAGATTGAGTGCCAGAGTTCAAAGGTTTCTTCTGTTAACAAGTGTGAGATGGATGTAGATGGTGAGCAGGAGTTTCATAGCCACAATATTCCTCTTTCTGATGTACCAGTGGCTAATACTGCTGTAAAAGATGAAGATGTAAATTTAATACTACAAGTTGGCATGGAGTTCGAGTCAGAAGACCAGGCATACCACTGTTACAGTAGATATGCTGTGTTAGAAGGTTTCAGTATTCGAAAAGATTTTGTGAACAAAAGTAGGATAAATGGTGCTGTAGTATCCAGAAGGTATACTTGCTATAGGCAAGGGCATAGGCCTGCAAAACTCCACACAAATGTGAGGAGACCCCGACAGGAAACAAGAACTGGCTGCTTGGCACATATGACCATTGCACGCCAATCCAATGGTAAGTTTCGTGTCACCCACTTTGAAACAAAGCACAATCATGAATTTGCAACTCCACGTACAGCCCATATGTTACCATCACAGAAGAGGCTAACTTTTGCTCAGGCAGTGGAGGCTGATTTAACCAATAATTTGGGGATTGATGGAGTGCCAAAACTTGGAATGGGGTTTGACTCAGAAGATCATGCTTATGAGTTTTACAATGCATATGCTGGACGAGTAGGTTTTAGTGTTCGGAAAGATTATGTAAATAGAAGTAAAATAGATGGTGCTGTGGCATCTAGAAGGTTCACATGTTTCAGAGAAGGTTTTCGACAAAGCGACCGGCGAGATTTGAATGTGAAGAGGCCGAGGAAGGAAACAAGAATTGGTTGTTTGGCTCAATTGGTAATTTCTCGTCAACCTGATGGTAAATATCGTGTTACTCACTTTGAAGAAGAGCACAATCATGATCTTGTTGCTCCGTGTAGAGTTCGCATGTTGCGGTCTCAAAAGAGACTGCCTTCATCTCAAGTTGTTGAAGGGAATTTACTAGATGATTCTAAACGACAGCCAAAATCAGCCTCTGGGTTAGTTTGCAATGCAGGTGATCAAGGTTATCTTTGTTATGATCCCATAAATCATAAGAGTAAACTACAGTCTAGTCGTATGAGAGATATGAGAGATGAAGAAGCAGAAAACATGAAGCAACACTTTCAAACCAAGCAATTGAAAAACCCGTCTTTCTTGTATGCTATGCAGCTTGATGCTGAAGATCAAATTGCTAATGTATTTTGGACAGACGCAAAGATGGTAATGGACTACAGTGATTTTGGTGATGTGGTTTGCTTTGACACTTCTTACAAACTGAACATAGATTGCCGGCCATTTGCGCCTTTCCTTGGGGTAAATCATCACAAGCAAATGGTTATATTTGGTGCTGCTATTTTATATGATGAAACCATTGAATCTTTCAAGTGGCTGTTTCGAACTTTCATTGAAGCAATGTCTGGAAAGAAGCCGAACACGATTCTCACAGATGAAGATCCTATTATAGACGAAGCAGTTAATGCAGTATTTCCAGAAGCACATCATCGAACATGTGTATGGCATGTCTACCAAAATGCACTACATCATCTCACCGACATATATGCAGGCGCAGATTCTTTTGTTAATGATTTACGCAGTTGCTTTTTTTATCACGAGGAGGAGGAGGATTTCATTCATTCGTGGAAGGTTATGCTGGATACGTATGGCCTTTGGGAAAATGCGTGGCTGAATGAGACATTTAAAGATAGAGAGCGATGGGCGATAGCATACAGAAGGCATATTTTCTGTGCTGACATAACAGGGGCACAACTCCATGAAAGTCTTACTGCGAATATGAGGAAGTACTTGAAGCCTGAGTCTGATGTTCTTCCATTTTTCAAGCATCTAGGGAAAGTGGTAACCGATTGGCACTATAAAGAATTAGAAGCCAATTATGACATGAGCCTAAATATGCCAAAACTGATGGGGGATGTGATCATGTTGAAGCAAGTTAGGGATCTTTACACACCAAAAGTATTTGAGTTGTTCCAGCAGGAGTTCGAAATGTGTCTAAATATTATTGTAAATCAATGCACTGAGAATGGGTCATTGTCTGTGTACAAGGTAAGTGTATATGGGCAACCACGAGAATACACAGTAACTTTTAACTCATCTGATGATTCAGTTGCCTGCAAATGTATGAAATTTGAGTTTGTGGGAGTATTGTGCAGCCATGCAATCAAAGTTCTTGATTACAGGAATATAAAGATGCTTCCAACTAAATACATTTTGAAGAGGTGGACAAGAGATGCAAGGGTTTGAAATTCTACCAAAATTTCTTCCGCGAACTGTAAAAAGACTACTACGAGCTAGCTGAGGTGAGTGGTTAAATAATATTACTCCAAATATTATAACTAATGACCTTATAGCTGGCAAACTTTTCAGTTTGACACAAGAAAATTTGATGACTAGAAATTAGAGCAATTTCATGTTAATACTGTTGTATATCTTCCTTGATACCTTCTTTTACTTGTAACTGAGAGGCTTGAGAGCATGTGAAACAGGTTGTAAAATTGAGGGTAGCTTTCTAAGTTGACATTGAGCGTGTGTTTATGGTTAAATTTGTATGTCTGCATATTCATCTTTTGCAGACAAAATACTTTGTTTTGTAAACACGTAAAGATAGTATTTCACCTGTAGACAAAATACTTTGTTTCGTTCTTGGGGTAATTTATGTGCAGTTAGTTCAATAAGGCCCTACATTCAGGATGTTCTAAGAATACAAGTTGTTGTGATGATCTACAAGCAGTAAATAATACTAATTACAGAATGAAATCATTGTGATTCTAATCAATTTCGTATTCACTCTCCTCGTTATGCATGTTTGAATTTAGAAAGTTGATCTGATTTGAACAGCAAGGACATTGATCAAATACATATCCATTGTCCATTGAGAAATACTTATTGCCTATCCGTGGCTCTGAATATTTGGAGATGTATTCTCATGAGTAGGCATTCTGAATCTTGCAGTGAGAATACTAGTCGGGACTCGTTCATTCTTCGCAAATGCTTGTTTTGAACCACTGCTCTTGACAGTAGGTTTCTGAAGAGGTAAGGTGGCTATGCCCTGTGATGTGCTGGAATTGAGCTTTTTCCCTAGCTTGGGTGACTGAGGATGTTGTGGGACCTGTGCATTATGAGAATAAAACTCTAATTATTGCATCAAGTATTTCAAGCAAACAAGTATTGTAAGTTTTGCACAAGAGGAAGCAAGGCTTGTACCTTCTTTGTCTGATTATTTGTTGTTGACCTATCCTTGTAAAAATCAGGCAGTGGTCTAGCTTTGAAGCAAAGGTTTTGGCGCAATCTTTTGAGCTCTGTTTCCGCCTTTTCCTGTGAAAATGGCGAAAGATCAATGGAATCAAATTATATAGGTTTCGGCACATGCTCACTTAGGTGGGTAGGAAGATGGCTTCCTTGCAAATCTTGTGTTTCCAAATGATTTCAGAGCTATGATTTTACATGATCCAGATAAAGAACCAGGAAAGCTCTTGAGTGCATGAAAAATAATTGTTCATGTATTGTGTGAAAAACCATTAGGCATTGCCACAAGAACCGAAAGGGCTGCAAAATAGATGTGAACCAGTTGTATCAACTGACCTTGATTTTAGTTTGCAGCTGCACCTTTTCCGTCACTTTTGCATTGAATTTCTCTTCAAGTTTCTAAAATCATTGGACACAGGAAAAAAAAAACAACTAAGGTAAGATAATGAGCACTTTCGTAGCACATGAAATACTAGATTAACTAAGGACAAAGCGAAGCCTTGCCTCCTTTCTTTTTGCGGCTCTTTCTTCTGTCCTCAAGGTGAATGCAATAGATGGAGACTGTGCTTTGCTTCTGCTGGCACTCAGAAACTTTGAACAACTGGTATATAAACACAATTATTAGAACACAACCTGTCTTGATATATACTGATAACAATGCAGCTAGGAGAAGGAGCATGCTACACCATTATGTGTAGGTGACAATGTGCCCGGTTTAGGGAATACTAAACATCCAAAAAGCAAGTGTTCATGAATCCGTTCTTATTATCCATATGATCTTATCGGTATAGTTTACAAGGCATTAATCTTTATGAAAAATGGATCACAACCCATTCACGAGTGCTCTTCCCTAATTTCAATCTTCTAATAAGTGTGAGATGGTGAAGAATTATATGCTACATAACAAAACTTCTTACTCAGTAGGAAGGAAGCGCCACCTTGAGCCAATGGTTTTGCTTTCAGAAGCTGGATCAAGGGAAGCTTTAGCTCTGCAGATTATGCACAATCCAAGAGCAGTTGGTTTAGATTGAATAGAGTTCAAGATCTGTTTTTACTAGAAAATTTCGTAAAACCATATATACCTTCTGTTTTCTGACCGAGGAGTGGTTAAAGGATGCTTATCCGCCTTATTGACATAAGCCTGCAATTCGAGGACAGTTTCATATTCAGCATAGTTTATGACAAATGCACAAAGTTGCGAGATTGTTTCCAGAAATAGGAATGTACCAAGATAGATGTTCTTAGAGGAGTGCAACAATCTTTATCTTTAGACGCCTTGGAGGAACCAGCACCAAACCTTGAATTCTCAATCTTCCGCATAACAGTTGAAGTTAATTTGTTGAACTCTCTCGCTGGGGTGAAACTCATCGACTTATGAGCTGATTTCGGGGTTGATTTCGTGTTATCCGAGTAGTCCATTGGAGCCTTCTTGCGGACTGGTGTCACATCGGGTTCTCTCTTGGGCCAAAGGGAAGCTATTGGTTTGGTGGCTGCAGGTGAAGATGGCGTCTTTGACGCTCTACTGTGAAGTGAAGTCCTCAAACTAGAAAACACTAGTTTCTTCTTGTTCTTCGAAACTGAACTTTCTTGATTCAGTTTCGAATCCTGTTACAATAACACAGAAAACAAGTATTGTCAGCATGAATGAGAATCAGATCATAACAAGAACTCAAGAACTGTACTTTTGGTCAGCATTCAAAACTGTAACCTTTAGTAGAGGTTTCTCCATTGAAGGTGTTCCTGCAAGCTCCACTCCTGCAACCTCCTTGTCACCATTTGGGTATAGGTCACTGTTCAAATCTGTAACTTTCAGTACAGGTCCTTTGAGCTCCATTACAGGCTCAACCTTTACAGGATCCTCCAAAAGAACCTGGTTTTCAGGGTCAGCTCCAGAAACTCCCACCTTGCTGTTTTCATATTTATCCATTTCAGAATTTGAATTGCATTCATTGGCCTCAACTGAACTTGACAGGACAACCTTAACCATCTGTTCTTCATCTGAGATCTTTGTCTGCGGATAAAGATCCTCATCTCTGGGGCTGCACTCTGGTTCAGGAGCATTGTTTGAAGCAGCTTGTGCTTGTGCTTGTTGAAGCGCAGCAGCAGCAGCTTTTCTGGCTGCAAGCTCCTTGTAGTGAGCTTCAAAGAAAGCTTTTTTCTGGGCAACAGAACCAGGCCGAGCGTATCTCTCTGCTTCTTCAACATAGCGGTTGTGTGATGAGAAGGAAGACCATTTTTCCCAAGCTAGAGGCTCTGTCATGAACCTCCCGAAGGAGATGGATTGTCCCAGAGCATGTATGGGGTTGACCTGCAACAAAGTTCCACCATTAACTGAAGAAACTGAAATGGATCTCGAAAAGAAGTTAAATTTTCAAAAGTTTGTTCCGAAAATCATAAAACCCATCAATTATAAAAGCAAAAACGATCAAACCCATTAATTATAAAAGCAAAACCGATCAAACCCATAAATTATTTTCTGCAATTATGCACAAGAACCCACACACTCGATGGAAACATTGAAACATGACTCTGTTTTGAACTGACCTCATTGGCGTCATTGGGAATTCCAGAAACGTAAGAGAAGGGCTGTTGCATCTGCACGAGACAGGCTGAATCTCCCATCATGTCTTCTCTGCGGTGACAAATTTTCAAAAGATCCAAACTTTGAGCCCTTATCTTCTTCTTCCTCTTAGTTTATTGAAGGTGGGTCTTGCTTGCTTGCTCTGTTTTCTGTTTTTGTGCGTTGCTCTGTTTCTCAGGTGGGTGGGTTCTAACGTTTAAATTTGAAATTCAAAATAAAAAAGAAGAAAGTGGGTCCATGTTTGTGGAGCAAAAAAGTAGGCCACGCACAGCAGAGAAAGAGGAAGAGAATTGTGCAGTGCAGTGTAATCTTTTTAACTAATAATATTTCAAGTCTGTACTGTGTAAAAACTCTTCCCCCAAACACAGTTTTTCAATTCAAGCCATTTTTCAGCTTTCTCTGGGTCCCACTTGTTCAATTTTAAAATATTCCTTCCCAACGTCCAAATTTTTGGCTTAGTTTGAATTTTAAGACCCCATACCATAGGTGAGGTCTATTATGGCTATTGTTATTACAAAACAGTGTGAGAGAGATTTTGACATTATTGAAAGTCTCAAAATAGCTCCAAATTTAAGAGAGTTTTTGGTTGTCTCAAGATTGTCCAGAGAGAGAGAGAGAGAGAAGTGGCTGGTTTAACAACCAGTAGTTGCAACTTGAGCTAACTAGAGAAGATGGTTAGGGAGGACCCCATGTGTTTGTCTAATTCTTTATTGCTTTGTACACTCCATGCTATGTCTATAAATACTCAGTTTAAAGTTGTTTGGTTGTTGGAACAAGAAAGAAATCTACATGCAGTTAATCGTAGACTTTCATCACGTCATATTGGAGACTCCTGCACCAATTTTTGTGGTTATTTCGCACTCAAAATTGCTTTTGATTTGATAATAATTGATGGCTAAAATAACTTCAACTTATATTAATTCTTCAATTGATTGCCAACCATCTTTTTCAACCACTCATCTTCACTTGAGATTGGAGACTCATGCACCAACTTCTATGGATATTTCACACTCAAAATCGCTCCTGATTTGACAATAGTTGATGACCAAAATAACTTCAATTCATATTAATTCTTCTTGATTGCTAACCTTCTTCTTCAACCACTCATCTTCATCTGATTCTAGTCATGTTAAAAAAAGATATGAATCAACTTTATATTTAAAATAAACATATTTTAACTGTAAGCGGTAGATCAACAATCAGTAAACCTATGTAATATAAGTCAAGCTCAGAGTTAAATATATATGATTTTACTCTATGTAGTAGACCGTTATAGTTTCATTGTCATGTAATAGTCTAAAGACATTTAAGAAAATCATAATTATACATTTCCTTTCAAAGAAAATAAAATTTACTTTCTTCCGTACGTTGATTTACCAAATAAACCATTTTGTTCCCTACAAACATTTCAATTCATTTAACTACCTTTACGTACATTTGTAGTATACAACCAAAACAAGCCCCAAGAGTCTCTAGTATGATGTTAAAATGGCACCCAACTATTGTCTATTACTTGCATTACACATACTTTAACCGAAATGTAGAAACATAGGTATTTTAACTTAGAAGCTAAATTGAAAAGTAGTTTTCAAAACAAACCACCCGCCCAGTGCAAAAGACACTGAACATGTACCTAGCACAAGCAAAGCACTATCAGCTACAGCTTATTATACATTAACAATTCAAAAAGACAGTGCATAATTTTCTTCTTTTCCTTTCGTTTCCTCTTATTGGTGATCATTTTGAATGCAAATTAGGAGGTTGAAAGTTACAATAACATTACAAATTATAAATAAGTTTCTGCTGTTTCTCCTACACCATTGATCTGTAGCAATTCTATGTAAAAATCATCAATAAACCTTACTTGGAATTGAAATTTGAAAGTGATCTCTGGGTAGCAAATATTATGCTGGAAAAAGGACCACAGAGACAGCCTCAGAATTCACTACCTCTTCTAAAGACGAGAAACACGAGAGCCATTGCTGCAAAATCAACTGGTGTTGTGTCTTCCAACTCTATTCATTTGAGTTCCGACCAAACAATATTTGGGTGGACTCATAGCACAACCAGCCATCAACAAGACATTTTCTGATTTTCTTCTAAAATCTTAAGGTTTCAGAGATGTTTCAGAGCTGCGAATGTTCTGGTCACGCCCGTTCATATCCATCAATCCTGAATAAGAGGATTTTCTCTTCATTCTGAAGCTTTTACCTCTTCTTCCCTTTTTTTTACTGCCTGAAAACACAGCCGTCATGATTGCCAGCAAACCCAACCCAGCAAACACCCATAGTGCAACAACCCAGAATCTAAAAGAACTAAATGTTCCATCTGTTGCTGTTGATAAAGACGATTCTTTGGACTCATCTGACACGTTTTTGCTTTTAGATAGTTCTGCATCAAGCACTCCGAATTTCCTCAAAGTTGCGGCTTCCTGTTCTGTACCCTGGTTTGAGGATAAGGATCCGGGATCGGAGCACTTTCTCCTCTCATGATGCAAACGTAGGGCCTCATTGAGCATCTTTCCACATTCTATGCTGAGCAGGTCGCGCTGTAGTGCATTCTCGTCTGCCTTATCAAGGGTCGAAGCATCAGGTGGATCTGGAAACATAGCCCAGCATTTATTGACCATGTCAACATCCCTAAAGTCTGCCTTATCAAAGCTCCAATTCCCAACATGAAATTCTAACCCATAATGGAAAACTCTATACTTGACACCAGGTTCGGGAATATATCCCGGGTAAATCAGTATCTCTCTGTTTATGATATGCCGTAATTTCAACTGCATGATAAGAAAAAATACAAAATGCATTATCACACATTCACCATGAGAAGATAAAAACTCTTTTCCAACTCTTAACAGTTTATTTAGTATCGACTGAACTACAACTTACAGAGCTTAAAGAAGTGACTGATGGATTCCATAAAAATCATTTAAGTGTGTATGTAATATTCTCTCTGAGCGCATAATGGTTATTTCTTCACGACCCCGTGATCAGGAATGAGTAGGATACATGTAAACTACAATTTAGATAGTGGAGTGAATTGGTAAAATGGCGTACCTCTGCTGCACCAAATGAGTAACCATACATCTCACTTATCCAGCCAGATGAATATATATCTCCAGTGATGTTTGTAGCATAATGAGCTTTATCAGCCCGGACCTCCTCAGTTTTATGCAACCATAGGAGAGCAAACTTACGGAGATCATCTATATGCATGATGATTACACCCCCGACCTTGTCGCAGGCTTCAGGATGGCGGGTGTGGAGTTTTGCAAGCTCATTGTTGCATCCAATCAGGTAGCTACCAAACACATGGTATGAAATTTAGAAATGTCATCATACAAACAACTAAAAATAAAATCACATGCAGACAGACAAACATGAATATGCATAAAACATGTACACGCATACTCAATAGAGAGAATCTAAATTCATACTTCCATGTCAGAGTCAACGAACCAACAAAATGTATATGTAAGGTAAAATATATCTTACTCATAGGGGGTTGAAACTGGGCGGCCACGTGCGGCTTTGAACTCCCATGGTGTAATGGGGCCTCTCATTATCATATCAGCATCAAGAATTACTATGTATTCTGCATCAATGTCTGCATGATTAAGCCAATGCAGGACTGCAGCTGGTTTATTAATTGCTGGATACCTGAGATGGGGGAAACAAAAGCAAGCTTTCAGCCTTTTTTACCCACAAAAAATGTAGATCTCGTGACATGGGACATTAAATTGTAGATCCATACTACGCAAGTGACAAAAATAATGAGGTCAAAGTTGTTAAATAGAATGAATTTAAATAGATTCTCTGAAAAAGGAGATGTTACAGTCTAAATGCTTGATACAATCCTATAAGCATCTGAATTATGCTCAAATGGTAAGGAGCAGTCAAGCTATACAAGAACCAAAGAAGTCCAGTCATCAAATGAGTGTACAATAAGACACTAAAGAAGATTAGCTAACAAGGATATAAAAATGCATTTCATGCAGTTTATGGGTTGCCAGAAGTTATGGTCTCAAATAATGAGAAGGAAATCATACTGTCAAGGGTCAAATGCAGTTGGCGTTTTTACAAAGTTTTGTTAATCAGATTGAGTATTAAGATCTTCAATTGGTGAAATAGTTTTGGGATTAACACCTCTACATAAGCAACTCAAGTTCCTAGTTCCAGAACTATCTATACTTATATGCAGTCTACCTACCGTTAACCAGTTGTTCTGATGCAAGCCAGAAGCCAGAATGCAGAAATGAATCAATCCAACATCAAGATGCCAGTATCATATGCATCTTAGATGTCCAAAAATGCTGACATATCAGAAGCGAAAGAAAATATATGTATGAAAAAAGATAAAATAACTTACCAATCACCTGTTAATGGATGTCTGCTCATGGAAGGGACATAGTGGGTGGGAGCCAAATCATGACCTCTGTATTGCTTCAAGTCTTCATCAGTACAGCTGAGAAGCCGTGTAATATTTCCAGGCTGGCCACTGAGGTGAAAACTATGAACAAGTCCTACAGTCTGCCAATCAAAGTAAGGGATACATTCTGTGGAGAAAATGGTGTGGATTTTGGGATGTGGCCTTTCATGTTCATCAGGGACTTCCTGCTCCACCACAGCCTCCTCACTCTTTATACCATTAGCAGTTAGAAATTTAGGCCGAGTTAGTTCAGCAAAGGTTCGGCTCTTCAAAAAGCTCAAGTATTTTGACCACTTTGGCTTGGGACATCCATTTGCAGCATGTTGTAATGACAGACCCTCATTCAAAGTATTAATACACTCTATACTAAGAAATAGGCCCCGTCTATTATTGGGATCAGATTCCATCAATTTTACCTGCAGAAATGAATTATCTTAAGTTTCCAGCTTACAAAACAAAATTAAGTGACAATATCTACATGAATTTTATATTTATGCTTTGGTCTCAGCACATAATGCATGTCATGAACATTGCAAAATAGTTTGGGTGCCATGCAGTCAAAGCCTGCCTGAAAGAAGGGCTTCACAGATCCATTTTCAACACAATAAAGGAAACACCGAACATATGTAAGGCAGTGACAAAAGTGGGTAAAAATTAAACACAAACAGGTTGTTAAAATATATTCTAATGCACACAAAAACTCTTTTTTGGTTCATATACCTCTCTTGGATAAGGAGGCTCAGGAAAAAGCCGGCCACAATCATAAACAATATCATCTTCATGGTGATCTAACTTACTGAAAGACCAGTTTCCAACATTGAATCGCAAGCCATAGTGAAGGAGAATGGGCTCAACGCCTTTTCGTGGAATATAGCCAGGGTATAACATTAAATCATCATTAATTTTGTGCCTAAGTCCAACCTGGGAAAACAGGGAACATGATTAATAAATATAAGGAAATAAAAATATTAAGTGCAGCTTAAAAAGAAAAACTTTTGTTTTTCAAAGGAGAGAAAAAAAAAACAGCATACTAACGTACTTCTGCTGCACCAAATGAGTACCCATACATCTCACTTATCCATCCTTGCCCATAGATATCACCAGTTAGATTGGTCGCCCAGTGAGCTCTATCTTCCCTTACTTCTTCTGTTTTTGACAACCACGTGGGTGCCAATGCTCGAAGATCATCTATATGCATGGCTAAAAGACCCCCAACCTTGTCACAGAGTTCTGGATGCTTTGTGTGCAATTTAGCCAAAATATTATCACATCCTATCAAATACCTGTCCGAGCAATTCATTTCAAAATAAACAATGACATACATTACAAGTAAAAAACATTAAGAATTGAATGTGAAGTATATCTATTACAACTTTACATGCAATAGACAATGAGTTCCGGCATATCCTAAACAATAATTATGACTCATAAATACCCAAAATCTCAGGACAAGAGCATCATCCAAATATCATAAAAGAATTGCTGCCCTGAAATCTAGTAAGGGCCGTGTTCTCCAAATTGTTGCACATTCATATAGATAGGCATCACAACTTCACATCATAAGAATGTCAGTGCAGAAAGGTCCTGTTTGGTTAGCCTCTAATGTAGCTGATCTGTATTTTCATTAAACCAATAAAATTTCTCCAACTATAATTACTTCAGACGTTTAACAAAGAGGACATTCAACTGTAGCACAGAATAAATTATATAAAATGAATGCAAGTACCCGTAATATGCTGCAACAGGTTTGCCTTTTTCAGCGCCAAGCTCCCACGGAACAATTGGTCCTCGAATAATCATGTCTGCATCTAGAATCACAACCCAATCAACATTTTCTGCATCTTTACTATGTTTAAGCCAATGGACAATTCCAGCAGGTTTGTTAATTGCAGGGTACCTGCAAAACCAAAAAGACTCACTTGTTAAACCAAAACAAAATACCTTAGGTGAGAAAGGACACTATCAGAATGTAGCCGAAAAAGACCTGTTATGAGGCTAAATAACAGAATAAATCAAAAATAGATAACAAAGTGAGGGCAGTATGAAAGTTAAGAAGCTAATGTTGAGCAAGATTTAATGAAAAATAATAGAAGGAGACAAAAACTGAAATATCAAATTGGCAGGCTCTACACCACCAACTATCAATAATCACATAATGCTATTTTACGGAGTTATTTTCATTTTCATCCCTACATTCTGGTCAAGAAAATGGAGCATGAATGTCATAGTTAATATATGATACCAAATGGAGAGAACTGACAAAAGATCAAGCTTAAATGAATAACAGTAAAAAAGCAATCTAAGAATACAAAATGAGAGGAATGTTTTGATTTTTATTAGTCTAGCTCCATATACAGAATCATTGTGATATCCATTTAACAACTTGACCTTTCATCGCTTTCCTTTAATTTTTTGTCTGGCATTTATTGGAAGTACAGACATTATGGCCATAATGTAACAAGACTAAAGCACAGTATTCCGATGCTTATATTTTGGGGAACCAAACTAAATCGTATCCAAGTATTTCTAGTAGAGTAACTGTTTACCCATAACAACTATAAATTTGGCTGGCCAATCACTGAAAATGTTCAAATTATTATTACAATCAACAGGAAAACTGACATATGAAAGGATCATGTTCATGCTCTAGCAAGGTGATAAGACACCTATTTCTCTAAAACAAAAGAGAAAGGCTTGGTTGAGCAGATTAGCATTCATATTTTACTCATGAAGCAATGTATCAGGTAAGGAAAGATTTTGAAGGTACTCCAACTTTGTTTCCCTTTGGCAAAGAATTTCCCTCAGTCATCAGTCAATAATCACCCCACTCTTAAGCCAAGGAAAACATCTATACCCCCAATAATTTGCTGAAATTGAAGGGAAATAGACACCATAAGACAAACATGGCAATGTAGATCAAACAAAATCAGATGCATAACTTCATGCATCACATCATTCAACCAAACTCAGTAATTGCAAAGCAGCCAATGATGGAGACCCAATATAATGTCAACTGAAAATGGCAACTATTGAATTTGACTCATGAACAAACAATCATCCTCAAACCCAAAACCCACAAGCAGAATCAGCAAATAAACCCCATTTTTTAGAGCCAATCCAGAATAATCACTTCAAGACCCAATTTTGACATCAACCCACAAACCAAATAATGAAACCAACTCAAGAAAAACAAAAAACAATCACCAGTCGCCAGTTCTGGGATGTCTGCTCATGGAAGGGACCTCTAGAGTAGGAGCCAAATCCATGCCCCTGTAGCTCTTCTTCTCCTCGTCCGTACAACTGAGGAGTCGGGTTATGGGTCCGGGTTGCCGGGCCTTCCGGAAGCTGTGCATGAGCCCCACCGTCTGCCAGTCGAAGTAATTTTGACACTCCACCGAGAACAGCGTGTGGATCCTGTAAGGCGCCTCCGAGCTCCGGCTACTTCCGATCCCAAATCCCATCACCGCCGCCGCCGCCACCCACAGCAGAACCCATAAATTCCCCATCGTCGACGTCGAGTAGCTCCCGAATTCAATGCCAGATTTCAAGTGGGTTCTGCATCAGAAGATCTAAACTCTTCATGGCTCTGCCGTTGACAAGTCAAGACTCAATTTTTTTTGCTTATAATATACGTATCTGATCTGGAAGATGAAGAGGAGTTGTTGATGACGGAGATTAAAAAAATGGGAAGACTTTTATCGGTAATTAATGAACACTGTAACAATTATGAAATGGTTAATCGAAACTTATAAAAATCTGAGTCAAAGAAAGAATGAAACTACTCTTCTTTGTCATCTAATGTCCAATTTCCCAGTACAGCTGATGTTTTCTCCGACTCCACAAGTTGCTGCAAAAAAAAATGATGCGAACAAGAAACGAAAAACGACTTGTCGGCTGTAAAATGATGAGAAATGAGATGAACAGAGCACTGAAGCGTTAATCGGCC
>JAYMSZ010001124.1:0-15458 GCA_036897665.1 Pelargonium citronellum | reverse complement strand
GTCATACATTGAAGATGAGGAACGATAAGTGATCTATAATAACAAAACGTTTTTTTGTGTACAATAACTTATTTTTTAAAATATAAAATAATATATGTTTTATCAATTAAATCGAGTTTTCATCTATATCTTACTAAAAGTTAATATATGAACCGTATTAAAATCAGCTCACTAATAGAACAATGAACTTAAAGAGAGATTGAAAAGAGCCTAGAGACCCACGAGGAATAAAGTTCGACCGACATCATCATTGTTGCATCACTACATCATCACAGTTCGACCGACATCATTATGTTACTATGACTCGAGACCTCGAGGGAACAAATGTCAACAATTTTAGAACATTGCTCATATCTATCATTGGAAAATATAGTGAAATACAAAATGAAAATACATTTTTTTGAGCTCTAATTATTTCTTGAATCTTTTTGCTGTACATGAAAAGGCAAAAACCCTAAATTATAACACAATGAAAATGCTACCACAATATTGCAGGCTTGTAAAGCCAAAATTCTTCTCCTCCCCATTTCTCAACCCTAACTTGCATCTAAAAATCAATATTACAATTTACAACACACAAGTGTTTTAATGCTCATGATTTGTCTCAGACAAACCGACCTTGAGCACGAGCGGTTTATACAGATCCATTGCTGAATCTTCTTCGTCGGTTGGGGTTTTCGAGGCTAAAATGTCATCTAACTCAGCCTTCTCGGCAAGCACTTTGTTGAGAGAAGCCTTTGCAACTTTTGTAATGCAAAAAATGAGAAATGCTGCACAAAGAGAAACATTGGGTCAAGAAACTTGTGTCATTTCGGGTCTCTGTTCTCGTTGAACGATATTTTCATGAATCCTTTGGGACCGGCATTGACTAGCAATGTCCGATCCAAGTTATGGCAGATTTTGCACATCAATTTGGGTCATGACCTGTGACACGACACAAATTTATGTAGGTTGGGGTTCAACTTAATCGTGTTCGTTGACACTAACCTAACCGGTATTTAAACGGGTCATCTTAATAACCCATTTAATGATAAAATTGTAATTTTTAAACACATCATGTCAAAAGTGTTATATAGCGTCGTGAGGGGTCAATCCCAACCCATTTATTGAACCGTGGGCGTATTAACCCGCTCATAAAGGGTCGTGTTCGGGTTGACACATTTAATATAATACTAAACTTTCAACACGAACACGGAATGTCACCCCTAGATAATACGGCTTTAATAGAATTGAAAGGACAACGAGATGGAAGAGAAACAAGGGGTCATAGTGAAATATGACATACCGGATACCAAAAAGCCAAGTGCTATGAGTACCTGCATTTGCCAACAAACAAAGACGAGAAAAAGGAAGGTAAGAACAATATGCGACATCCTAGTACAAACGAGCATCGTGGAACCGTGAGCTAATATGCAAAAATATCGGTAAGGAGCAACTACATTCTAGGATTCTCCGGGTTCAAAACTACGCAAAGAAACTATTCTTTCAAGCAACGTCAAATATTTGTACTTATAATATAGCTGATACAGAATTTTCCTAGTTTGCACACCGATATGTAAAAGTAAATTGAGGTGTGTGGATCTTACCCAGTCAGCAGATGACAGCTCGTACCATCCCTGTCCGATCTCAGAAAGATCCTTCAAGGTTGTTCCGGCATATACTATCACTACTGTCATAGGCTGCGACAAAAAGAAAAGCACAAACTCAATTTCTCGCTTTAAGAAGTTCATTATAGAGACTAACAAATGGGCCAACAGCCCGATAAAACCACACCCGAGCTGGCAAAAAATGTGCTTTTAGCCTGAGCGGGCTTGGCCTGATTCCAGGTCATCAATTGAATTTTTAAAGCAAACTCAAGATTCCTGAAAATCTTAGAGGTTTGAGGGTGTGAAGTTCATGTTCTAGTTTAAGAAACACGTGATAGTTAAGTGTAGAAAACTAGAAAAGACGAGTTTGTGGTGATCCTCAGTGCGAATGTGAGGATCATCTATTATAGCCATGAAAGGAACGTAAATTTACCATCATGCCTAACCAAGACGCTAGCACGTACTGCCCCAAGCCAATAGGTGTTACGGAGAGCAGATAATTCAACACGTTAAATGGAACTAAGGGAACCAGTCGAAGCAGAAAGACGATCTGTCGGATAAATCAAAAAGGAAATTATATAATGAGAGAAACATCCAATTAAATAGTAGCTCATTCAAAGCCAAAATAATCTTGGGTTAAAATCTCAATACTATATACACACACGGGCACATAGTATTTGTCTTCGAAGGAAAATGTTACCTTAAAGCCAGATCCATGAATTGCTAGAGCAACAGCTTGAAACTTAGGATAATGCCTTAGCTTGGACATAACATATGATCTCCCAATCTGTATAATATAGCTACTGAGTTAAATTTGCATGCACAGGTACGGAGGAACTGATGAGAGAATACGTAGAATGATAATAAATAGTAGGAAAATGTTCGATTTTGGTCAAATAGGGTAGGGGGCCAAATTGGAACACAAATCAAATTGAGTACCGATTCAGAACAAAATGCATAGTTGGGGGACCAAAATGGAACAATTTCCTAAATAGTAGTAATGGCAAAGTGATGGCCGAGTAGCAAAACAATAATATTCACGTGCAAAAACGCTCAAAACGTCTTGAGGGTCGGGAATGAAAGGATTTGATGATGTTTTCCACATAGAAAACGTATGAAATATATAGCGCTACAAGCTGAAGGGACTACTCACTGTTCTGCCAATAAGGAACGCAGCTGCTGCACCTATGGTGGAACCAACAGAGTCGGCAAGAAATCCCATTGGAAATCCGAAGAGATAACCACCTCCGAGCTGTGACATGAGAAACAAGTAGCACATAAGGTTCATTCCCGACAATTTAGTCTTGACTAAGATAATTATAGCGTGAATTGAATTTGTGTGCGCGTGCACGTGCGCGCGCGAACTTGATCTCATGGCATTAAGAATAAGAGTTTGGAGCATACTGTAAGTATAGATGCAGGAAGTGCGAGGACGCTAAGAGGAATGTATGCTAATATTCTGTACATGAAAAAGGAAAAATAAGTTAAATGTGAAGAGTTAAGGCTTGAACACGAGGAAAAAAAGAGTAAAATCTCCACGTTTTTTAACGCCTTTTCATGAAATTCACAAATGTCAAAAATACCCTCTTAATATCCCGAGTCTCAAAGCAGGATCGTCAATGTAAAAAACACCTTAACAACGTGCAAATAATTCCAAAGTTCATAAACTAGAAGAGCACAAGTAAACTAGACTCGTGCACAAAACTCCTCCCCACGATCTAAGAAACTATTGAACGAATCGACACAAACTATTGAACGAATCATGGAAATCAATTATGTATTGCACATACAAATGCATGCTGCTGGACATATAGTAAGAGAAACCATCCGCTAAAAAAAGTTAACTTACAACACAAGGGGACCCCAAGATCCAAGATCCTCCTTAATCCATACCAAGAAAGCCTTCAAAATCTGGAGGAAAAAAAATCAGGAAACTAAATAGTGTCTCACTAACCATGAAATTCAATACCCAGAATCAACCCAACCCTTCAATTATCATCATTATTTCTGTAACATCAACCAAATACCTGCAAACCCACAATCACTTGTACCGCCCCACAAACACTAAAAATTAGAAAGTGCTCAAAGTTTAAACAACAAAAATCAGCAAAATGAACCAACCCAGAAAAGATATTTAGCCACAGCCCAATAAAGACCTAATTCTCACAAGAAAAATGCAATACATGAACAAAAAAACCAATTTGTATCTTCAAATGCCTCACTAACCATGAATTCAAGACCCAAAATCAAACCAACCCTTTTAACTCATATCATTATTTTTGTTAAATCAACCAAAATACCCACAAACCCACTAAATGACCCAATCTAGAAAATATATTTAGCCCCAACCCAGCAAAGAAGTAAATTCTCATCAGAAAAATTGATATTTATGCAATGCATGAACAAAAAGAACCAATTTCCATCCCCAAAATGTCTCACCAACCATGAATTCAACACCCACAATCAAACCAACCCTTTGATTTTTATCATTATTTTTGTTAAATCAACCAAAATATCCACAAACCCACAATCACTTATACTACCCCACAAACACTAAAAAAAAAGTTCAAATTTTTAAGCAAAAATAATCACCAAATGAGCCAACCCAGAAGACAAATTTATCCCCAACCCAACAAAGACCTAAAATCTCACCCAAAAAAATCAAATTAAATGCAATGCATGAACAAAAAGAACCAACTTCCATCCCCAAAATGTCTCACTAACCATGAATTCAACACCCATAATCAAACCAACCCTTTAATTGTTACCATTATTTCTGTTAATTCAACAACAAAAAAACACTAAATGACCCAACCCAACAAAGACCTCAATTCTCATCAGAAAATTCAATTTTTATGCAATGCATGGACAAAAAGATACAATTTTTGATCCCCAAATACCCACAATCAAACCAATTATCATTATTTTTGTTAAATCAACCAAAATACCCACAAACCCACAATCACTTCTACTGCCCCACAAACACTAAAAATAAAAAATAATAATAAAAGTTCAAATTTTTAAGCAAATATAATCACTAAATGACCCAACCCAGAAGATACATTTAGCCCCAACCCAACAAAGACCTAAAATCCCACCCAAAAAATCAAAATTAAAACAAAAAGATCCAATTTTTATCCCCAAAGTTGTGAAACAAGACAGAGATGTGAAAAGGGCTTGCCCTTTCCATGGGAAGCGAAATGCAGGCGGCGGTGAAGGCGGCGGCGAAGAAGAGACAGACGCAGATTCTGAAGGCGGAGGCGAAGGAGATGCTGCCCAGAGGCGTAGCCGCGGCGGCCATTGCTTGCTGCTCTGCTGATAATATATAATCGCTAATTAATACAATCTTCTTATTTTGCTTTGCTTTAGCAGCAATCGCTAAAATTCAACCACCACCGCCAGCTCCGGCGGCTCCACCACCACAATTCTGGCCAGCCCTCTTCTTCTGATGTTATTAGATGATGAAGGCCTAGTTGCTGCTTCGCCTCCAGCTTTTGCCTTTTCCATTGCTTCTTTTCCAATTTTAGCTCTTTTTCTTCGTCTAATGTTTCTATATTTAGTAACAACTTCAACACCCATCACTAAGAAACTAACGGTTAAAAATCTCTTGTATTCGATTTTTTTTTTAACCCAAACCTCACCCGACGCAATGAGATTTGAACTCATGATATCTTTCATGAAGACGTGTGTTTTAACCATTGCGCCACGATTTGATTCTTGAATTGTGAATTTTAACAAATTCGGACTGGTTTATTTCAAAATGAGTGTCTATTTTAATAGAGGTGTTCTCGATTTTGGGTTTTGGTCCAAAAAGTCCAACCCAATCCGTAACCAAAAGGGTTGTGAGTTTTGAGCCTCGAGTTCAAGTTCGGGTTTTACCGATAAAATGTGCGGTTTGGTGCAAGTTTTCCCGACCCAAAAGTTGGTTGGGTTCAAATTTATGCAACCGAACCTTTAAAAATATGAGTCTGTTTAGCGACTATAATTACAACACATGTCGATGGTAAATGTATAAAATTGACCAACTTCTAGATCATTCCCATAACTTCATAAAATTCAAAGGTTGCTTCAACTAGAAGCCAAGTCAAGACATTGAGTACCCAAATCCAAACAAGTTTTTGAAGCTTCCTAGTACAAGAAAAAGCAAAATACTGAGAATGGTCTCTTCACAAGAAGCTGCACAAAAAGTTGAGCATTTACTTGACTTGGCTCAACCCATTAGCCAATTCCATTGGCAAAACCAAAAGGCCTCTACTCTCCAAAAACTGGGCTGCTGCTAATGGATTTTCCTCCAAGAAATGTCCCATAACTTCTTCAAGTGAAGACGATTCCAGCATTTGGCCATTCAGAAGGTAGTGACCGTGTCCCTGCAAATCATCGACATAAAAATATAAGAGAATCAAAACATAATCTTGGGCTGTAAAGTGGATGCATCAGATGTTTCTCGGTAAGTTTGCGCGTAAGTTAGAATCCTGAGACAAGAGTTACCTCGAGGAAAACTAGAGGATCGGGAGCTGATTCGCCTCTTAATCTACTTGTACTCAATTCCTGCATAGTTAAATGTGGATCGTTTTATTGGTTTAACAAAAGGCTGAGCCTTGATGCAACAGTAAGATTGTTGCCTCGTGACCTTGAGTTTCACGGGTTCAAGTCAAAGAAACGTCTTTTGCAAAAGTAGAGGAAATGTTGCATAGATAAATAAACATTCCCGTATCCCAAAATCGTGCACTAGGCCGGTCTTTTGCTATGGCTAACATCCATAAACTAAGAATCCACACTTCTTTCAATAAAGTAGGCACAAGCTAGTTAAAGCTACATTAAGTTGTTTCGTGTTTTTATAGCAAATACATTGGAAAATTACTCAGAAGTTTTCTCCTTATAATTGTTCTATCTTAATTGAAGATCACTCGTATACTCGATAGTCAAGTTATGCAATGCAAGAAGGTCCTAAGGAACAAGACTCTAGCTTCTACATTTTTTAATGCAAATACAAAGTTCTACATGTTGCATTCCATATAACAGACATTTTTACCTTTACTTGATGTTGCAAATTCTTGATATGGTCAATGATACCTTCCAGAATATATTCCTCCCCTGCCTATAAACCACATCGAACATATCACAGTTATTGAAAAAAGAAAACGATTCTTCCATGTAGAGCCATACATGCGTTTTCCCAAGTGAAGCATATTAATCGTCTATTTGGTCAAAAAGTAAGACGTGGGAAAACGCATGCACTACCTCACATGAGCCAATACGCGTCCAATGAAAAATGCGCTGATGATATATTAATATCAATTAGTAACATCTATTAAGCGGAACAAGCTCAACATGTGCAATTCTTTGTCAAAATTCATAGAACACAGATACCTCTTGAGGATGTGGAAGCAGTTCTTTTAGTGCGCCAATTCTTTCAGCAACTTTTATCTTTCGGCGCTGAATTAAGAAACAACAATATAAGATATTGATACCCAAATAGTATATCTACCATCAGTCCATGATCCATATTTCGAACTTAGCAATAAAAAAAAAATGAAGTCCTACTTACACGATCAGTTGCATAAGATCTGTGCTTTGCTTCACTGTTACGCAGTTTGGAGGGGACACGTTGGGCAGCGACTTTGCCTCTCAAAATATCGCATCTATGTTCGCTCAAATTCTCTCCCCGTGAAGTGCAATTCTGTTCAACACATTTGTTTCATCAAGCGGGAAAAACGACATTCTAGTAAATAATCGTGCAAAGTTAAGTAGTCCCTTTGTCTCAAAATGAGTGCATGTTTTTCCATTTTTGTAAAAACTAAGGATAAATTAGTTAGGATTGGATCATTTTGGGACAGAGGGAGTAATTTCTAGTTTCTTATGAATTTGACCTGAGCAAAGGTTTGAGAGTGTGTGCTTGTGAGCTTTTTCAGTGATTCACTTTCGCCAAGTGGCCTCACGTATCCAACCTGTCAAAGAAACAACCATTTAAAATGCTACGAGACTCAAAGTTGTAGGAAACGTTTTTCAGACCTAACAAGTTAAGGGAACAAAATGGCATTACCTTATGATTATCCATGAATGGGAAAGAGCCAGCAGGTTTTGAACCACACGCCTTAGTGACATTGCTGTATAAAATTTCAGTGCGGATCTCAGAGACCCCATTTACCGTGGGCATGGTGCTATTCACACCAAAAGGCATGCTTCTTGATATATCTGGACTAGGTGGTGCATATTGTGATCTGCTTGCTGACACTGAAACCACTGAGGTAAAGAAGGCACATCATTTGCATTTCCACCAAGATCCAAGGAATGCAATAGCCGAGAGTGACCGACATTGTTTTCTCCTTCCATGTTACCTTGTGAAATAAGGGGTTGATCATTAGTTAGTAACTTAGTAATGAGCAAAGAACCAGAATAAATCAATACTCAAATTATCTACTCAAAAATAGGTGGCATTTAGACTTATAAAAAATGAAATGAGAATGGAAATGGGAATGAGATTCTCATTCAAAAGTCATCTTCGTGACCAAAAAGTCCTAATCCAAACATGTTCACATTCTTCATTCCCTTGGAACAAATTTCTTAATCCACACTCTACCTTAGTGAACTAGAAAATACTACGGCAACATCAAATATGAGGAACCGAAGAACCAAAGCAGCCCAAAGCACGAGCACCATTATGGAGTCTAGGGAGGGTCATATACTCATATGTGTACCTAGTCTTGCTTTGCTTTGCTTTGGCAGAGAGGTTGTTTTCCTGACTGAAACTTGTGACCTCAACGTCACAAGAAAACAACCTTATCGTTACGTCGAGGCTGACCCTGACTAACCAAAAAGGAACTTTTTTTTTTTTCTTTTGAGTAGAAGTAACTAAAATAAGTTTTGACAAGCTAGAAATAGAGGTGGCGAATTGGTCAACCGGCCGGGCCAAGAAACGCAAGTATACTTATTGCGTCACTTTTGTTGGCCCGCATGACAAAAGCAGGTCAAACCCACTTGGGCTCGGGCCTAAACACAGAAAGCTCCCGCATGTTTAACAGGCCACTATTAGCCGGTCCAGGTTCAATATTATCGGGTTAGGTCAGTGATGGCCTGTGAGCCATTGGCTCAATTGACAGCTCTAGACATAAAACAAGAACCATCTATCTATTAGAACAAGACATCAAATACTCAAGAAGAATCTAAACTTCCAAAATCTTACCCCAAATACAGGAATCTGATACAAACTACCCAAAAACAAAATTATGACAAAGAACAAACTGTAAATACTGCAAATAATCAAAATGACAGACACATGTGGTAGCCACAGTAACACTCAAAACCCATCACCCAAAAAGCAATACAAGCAAGCCCTATCAACAATTTCAAAATGATAATTTACAAAAGCCCTAATTAACAAATCAATTTCCACCAATAGTTCATCAAATTCACACTAAGGACCATACAAAAAAGAAAAAAGAACCACATAAGTAGCCAATTGCACCATATTAAAGACAAAAAGAAACCCATTTACCACTAAATAAGAAGCTAAAAAAACCCAAAATTTAACTTTCAAGTTTCTTGACAGAAAACCCAACAATCCAAAAAGATAAAAATTCAATTTTTAAGACCACAGAACTAAAGAAACAACTGGGTGCATAAGGAGCCAATTGCACCATATTACAGGCAAAAAGAAACTCATTTACCACTAAATAAGAAGCTAAAAAACCCTAAATTTAGATTTCAAGTTTCTTGGCAGAAACCCAGCAATCCAAAAAGATAAAAATTCAATTTTTATGACCACAGAACTAAAGAAACAACTGGGAGTATAAGGAGCCAATTGCACCACATTAAAAACAAAAAGAAACCCACTTACCACTAAATAAGAAGCTAAAAAAACCCTAAATTTAAATTTCAAGTTTCTTGACAAAAACCCCAACAATCCAAAAAGATAGAAATTCAATTTTTAAGACCACAGAGCTAAAGAAACAACCTCGGAGTGGGAGCATATACTAAATGTGTGTACACAGAAAGAGAAAGAGAAACATACGAGCAACGAAACGATTAGGGTTATGATCAGACGAGGACGACACAGTGAGTGAAATGCAAAAGAAAATGCAGAGAAAAGCGCGCGCTTTTCTGGTTGTTCGTTGGTTCCGTACTCTGTTGTCTGTACGGTAGTCTAACGTTGACCTGATGTGAAACACCTATTTTGCCCCTAAAAGAATCTAACGTTGGGGGGGTGTTTTAGGCTTCTCATCTAGGGCTGACATTTTCGTTCCATACTCTGTAATATAATGTTGACCGGAGGTGAAAACCCTATTTTGCCCCTAAAAGATAGGAGATTATCATTCCTGACGTCGAGGGTATTTTGGACTTTAGAGTTAAACCCGACAATTTGAGTCATAACATGCGGCACGACTGGTTTAAGTTTAGTCTTGTGTTATATCGCCTTACACAACTCGTTAAATCTTCTCGTGTTCATGTCAAACTCATTTATTCCGCCTAACATGTTAAAGTAAACAAGTTGAATATGTTGGTCATTCGAACCCGTTCATTAAAGAGTCGTGTTCGTATAATGTAATTCAAACTTGCATTTGACAAGAGAGAACAAATAGCTGAAGATTCATCAAAATTGTCCTCAAAAACATTATATTCCAACAATAGCTAATCATGTGCTTGAAGTAAACCAAGTTTTGTTGATCAATATAAGATATTCAACATGTAAAATGAGCATATCTTTACAGCCAAAGAAACATAAAATTAGGTCATAATTAGGGTTTCTTTAGTATGAACATAGATGGGAGACGCCGAATCGAGAACTACCAAACCCCTTCTTTGGACATCTTCAAGAAATGAGCCATGGTGATGTTAGGAAGCTCGATAGAACCCGTTTTCTTCTTCTTGATCCTCGTCATCTTCAATGCCTCGGTGCTATCAGACTGTGTCTCGGTTACTGATACCAAGTCGTAGAACTGTTACAAGACGAATGTAATAAGTTAGATGATTGTATAATAAGTAAAAATATAGATTGGGCGAGTTAACAAAGTTGCTATTCCACATTGGAGCAAGAAATGAGTGTTACCTCGCAAACTCCGTGAAGCAACAATCTGTGGAATGGATCTTGAACTTGAAGGGTGAGAACATCCTCGTCTGTGCCCTCCTTGATAAAGGTACGAAGACAATCCTTTTGAAAATGAAAAAAAGTCGGTTATTATAGCTACAAAGATTCGGTTAATGCTCGTCAAGAAAATTGGACGCAAAGTTAAGGTTGTTTGCCTAGTGCAAATGACAATGATGTCATGGGTCTCCCTGCAAAAGCAAGAGTAAGACTGCGCACATGAATGACCCTTCCCAAACCCTAAATGGTGGGAACCTCGTGCACTTGACCGTTCTTCATAGAAAATAAGAACAAAGAGAATCTTCCGGGGTGTTAGTAAATCCTAACAAGATGGAAGAACTCAAAAGTTGTGAAATGGTAATCTCGATAACCTCTAAAAATATTGGTTTACCCAACGGTTGCCAAGAAAGACTGTAAATCGAGAGAAACTTCATGATAAGCCATTGCATCACTAGCATTTTGAACGATAAATGACGACCAAAAGCCTAGAATAGAAGCAATGCTTAAAAGATGATGCATTAACTTCCATCACCACCACACAAGTAAGGCCAATTCATACCTATCTTCCCTCGTGACAAGAATACAATGAATTTCAAATTACATCAGATTGCATTTGGATTCTTGAACTTAACTTGAAATGTTGTATTTCAATTAGAAACCAAATGTTCGGAAAATTATTTTAAATCTAAATCCATATTCTTTGTGCATTCAAACATAGGATTTGAATCAAATCCAAGAACATACCATCAAGAAAACCTCAGGTTCAAGCTTTTGCTTTTCCTTCGGCATGCATATTTTGTTATCACAAATTACTACTTGAATTTAGTGTGAAAGAAATTAGATTTTGAAAAGTAATATACCTCATAGATCTCAATAAGCTCTGAAAGAAAGCTACGGCGGATAGCCTCTCTTGTTCGAGGGTCAATTCTATTCCATGCAGTCAAGACAGCCATCTTATCAGCATCAACCTCAACTTTCCTCTTTGTCGACGAGCTTTTCAGTGCATTAATTATATTAGCCTACCACATAGAAACAAAGACAAGTGTCGCTATGCATAATACATAAGGAAGATGCATCTACGACCCAATATAAAGGAAGGAGAAATGCCTATAACTAAGAAAATCAAATTTAAAACCATAACGGTAACACCGCATTTTGTCAAATCCTTTGGATCCTCAAACGACACGCAAAAAAAATAAAATGAAGTATGTACCTAAGAAGATATGCATGAGCTATCACTTATAATAACTGACATTCATAAGCAATTCAGAGAAAAAAATATACAGCACAACAAGACGTCTAAAATCATGTGTTTATATTGAAAAAGACCTCTTTGTCCATGTCTATAGTCCTAAAGTTGTCCCATTCTCTCCCATTAGTCATGCAAAATGGTGATAGCGGCACATCATCACCTGAAAATAACCACATAAGAACGACCTTGAAACGTGATGAAAAGTAAGTATAACAAAGAAACATTACAAAACGTATGCATTCATGAGCTATGACTCTATCCTATTTTAACAAACGTGTTGCTCCGGACTAGCATACCTAGACGATATTGAACTTAAAGGCGTATAATACCATAAAATTCTCAAATTTTAATCATTAATTATCATACTCATGGTATCATGAACAGATGAATATTAACATTTGTTCAACGTAAAATTACCCCACGGCGGCGGGGCAAACAAGCCTCTAATTTCCTCGGCATTCAAACGGGGAACAAGCTCCATCAACAAACGATCATTTAACCACCTGCGAGAGCGGCGGTTGCTAACCTACAATGGGAAAACGAACAAGATAATTCGTAACCTTGAGATGGATTAGAAAACTATTAATTATGTGACCACACCAGCCTATATCGTGATACAAAGATATGCGACCCCAGATCCGTAGATAGTAATGTTAACAAAGTAGCTTTTCTAAATCCCCCGAGGGAGACAAATTAACATTAAGGACTCATGGCAATTACTCCGGGAATTTCAGTGAACTGAAAAAATGGCACCAAAAGCACGCATCCCCAATCAAGCTGTCCATCTATACATTCCGTTAAAAAATATTCTATTTATAACACAATCGAGGAAGAACCCATTAGGACTCTCAAAGAAAGAAAATTTCCTCTGATAAGTTAAATGTCAAATGGTTTAACCGAGATGTTCATTCTTTACTTATTGTGATTGTAAAATGATGATTAGTTCAAAGCAAATAGTAACATAGAAACATAATTAGGGCTTGCAATTCGTGCGTGCGTATCGTATCGAACACGACACGTTTATGAACACATATGACAAAACACAGACACGTTGAACACGACACGATTGACACGAACACGACCCAACACATTTTGCATGATAAAACCAACATGTTTGACACAACAGCAAGTATTTAGAAAATTACTTTTGCAGTCAAGCTCTCCAGAAACTCAATCTTCTCTTCAATCAAAACACCACGAGCCCTTTTAGCAAATTCTCCTGCAAACCAAACAAACAAAAAAAAAACAAAATTTTCAATCAAATCAAAACAACAAAATTGAAGTAAAAAAAAACAGACTCAAAAAACGAAATGGGTACATAAAAACAACACAAAAATCACAAGCTTTCGACATAAAAATTCAAACTTTCGAACTAAATTGACCAATCGATGAAGTGAAATCGAAAAACGGAGATGGGTTTGGGGCAAAATCACCTTTGGAGTGGACAATGAGAGGGGACGACATGAACAGGTCTCGTTCTCTCTGCATGACCTCCATGGTTGATCGAGCAAGTGGGTCTGTGGTTTCTTCTTCGCTAGATTGTCTGAATCTGTATTTAGGGAAAGGTGGTTGACGAGCAGAGGACGAGAGATGAAACCTCGGAGAAACCAAACCACGAAAACGATTATCTATATTTAGGATTTTGGAGAAAACAGAGGATGAGGATTGTGCCTTGCCTAAGGTTTTTGGTGACTAGGGTTTGCAAATCGGGTTTCAGGTCAGGTTATCGGGTTTAGAATTAAAGCAGTGATTCTATACCGGTCCGCATATGTGTATTCTAGAATAGAAGTGGCAATTGGACCGTTTGTGTATTTTAGAATTAAATTTTAGTTTTGTTGTGTTCTTTTGTATGTTATTTTTCTATTGATGGGTCACACGTAGTTTTTTGATGGTATGTGGAGTTTATAGTAGCCGTTTTACTAAAGTTGCATGTTTTTAGACCAAACACCTGATTTTTAGCTATACGCTAAGGAACATGCTCAATTGGGTCTCAATTTGAACCCTCACACCTCATATATGCTTATGCTAACATAAGAAGATGTATTTATTTTTTTGTTATACAAAAAAATGCCGAAATCCTATCTTACAAGAGCCTAAGGAACCTATACAAGACATATATATATACAAGCTTGAACAAAGAATCAATAATATTCATGAAAGAAACAAAGCCTCATAACCCTAGTCTAGGGCTTTTGGCACCTTACTGCACCAAAGTGGTCTCCTACACCATCACTAAGGATGTGTTGAGTGAGGATCGATCTTGAGACTTCATCCCACTCACACAGCTAGAATAACCAACTGCGCCACCCTTAGTGGTTAAAAATGTATTAGATGATTCTCAAACAATTCTAAGATCGTTTGTCTAAGAGATATCGTCCATACTTATAGTAACCAAAAAATGTGAGAAACCCTTTTTTCATTAAAAATCTCATAAGTATCTATAATCTTAGTAAATTATTGAAATGTTTGTTTTATTGTCTTGCTATTCGTTTTACATTTTGAATGGTGGGCCATGAGTAATTTTTTAATGTATGTGGAGCTCGTGGCAGCCATTTTACTTAAACAACTCGTTTCAAGACCGAACATCATTTTTATCTTTACAAAGATGAGACATATGTGATTTCTAGAGGTTTGTGAAGCTTATAGTAAATGTCTCAATAAAATTGTCAAACACATTGTCTTGAGTAATATGATAAGAACCACGCTTTATTGGGTTCCACGAACCTTTAGAAGCTACTCGCAACCCACCATTAAAAAGATAAAACATCTAGAAACCCGAAAAACAAAATTTCAATGATCCCATAAGCATATTAGCGCTATACGCGAGTTTTTCAATGAATGGAGTTAGTGAATAAAATGAAACACTTTTCAATATATTATTATTTTTGAAATATGATATCATGGGCCCAAAAGCCCAAAATGTTTATTGTTGGGCTAGTTATGGGCTGGGCTGAGATTAGGACACCCATAAATTAGATATTATTGTATGAGAATGTCTACGTGGATCCACGGTGGAATTCATTACCTTGACGAATCCACCAAATATAAATTAGTGGAATATATAACATATTAATCTAATTAAAGTGATGGTTAATTATAAAAATAAGTGATAAAGACAACCTTATTTGAGCTCCACGATCTCTGGAAAAGTGCAGGGCCCAATCAGAATCTGCCGGCCCAACATCATTTTAGATACATTCGAGAACTTCCTCGTAAACTTCAACTAATTTTGCGCTTTAGTATAATTACCAAGAGTAAGTGCTATCGTTTGTTTCTCAAGCCTCCGCAATTTTAGAATCTCTCTGGCATATGATTTGTTCGCCCCGGTCGGAATAGGAGGGTCAATTCCTTCCCCTAGAACCATTGGCGGAGCTAAGGGTGGGTTGTAGTAGGCATGTGCCCACCCCATCTTCCCTGAAACCTTTTTAACTAGCCTTACCTATGATCAATTCTTCAGGTTAAAGTCCAAATTAGTTCATCCAATCTCTCCTAAAATGTTTCAACGAACATCATTTGCCCAATAATTTAGTTCAAATAC